>ML779857.1:642987-673707 GCA_009831015.1 Picea engelmannii
GAATCTTTAGGCCATACAAGA
Organism: Picea engelmannii; assembly: GCA_009831015.1. NCBI lineage: Eukaryota > Viridiplantae > Streptophyta > Pinopsida > Pinales > Pinaceae > Picea > Picea engelmannii. The sequence continues at coordinate 643,009 of ML779857.1, forward strand.
ACTTTTCCATCCACAAAAGCTACTCTATCTCCTTTCTCTTCCAAACAAGAAATAGATACTAGAATCTTTTTCAAACCAGGAACATATAAAACATTACTAAGATGAATAGAGTTACCTGATTCCATCTTGATAGTAGCTTGTCCAATTCCCTTAACTGCATAAGAGTTCTTGTCTCCAAGCTCCACTATATGAGGTGTCTCCTTATCCTTCATGCTTGAGAAATTCTTACGGTCACCTGTCAAATGCCTTGAAGCTCCACTATCGATTAGCCACATGTCATCTTCAATGGTTCCAGTAAGAGCTGAATAATAGAAGAAATTTGTTTCATCATGCTTTGTCTTCTTTCAAGTTCTTCATCATTGGCAGCTGATGTGTGATGTCTCTCTTCTCTCTTCTTTGTTAGTTTAGGACAATTCCTTTTGTAATGGCCATAGTCATGGCATTCAAAGCATTGTACCCTTGATATATCTCTCTTGAACTTCTTTCTTGAATCAGATCTTTTCTTACCTCCATGTCTTTTGAACTTTTCCATAACTGCAACGTTCCGAGGTTCCTTCTCTTTTCCTGCTTCAAACTGTGGTTCCATGATCTTTCCTTTCATGATATCCAACACTTTATTCTTGGCAAGGATGAGGTCAATCCTTGTCTTCCATGCTCTGAAGTTAAAAGCCTCTTCTTACTTGTTTTCTGACTTCATAGACTAAGTCATGGCTACGTTGACTTGGCCTTTCACTTGGTCAACCTTTGACTTTGACCAAAAACTTAAACTTGACACCTTGGCTTGCTAGGAGTACCAAGAGGTGCGCTAGGCCAGGGCGCACTAGGCTATCCAAGAATTAGGTCAAGCACTTCACTTAAGGTACCTCAACAAGAGAGTTAGGGTTTTGTTGCTACTGCAAAACTCTGACTGCAACTGCAACTGAGCAAATTCTCCCAATCTACCTTCCAATGTTTAGATTGTTCGAAGATAGTGTGGGCCCATAACTTGTTAAAATAATATGTGTGCTCATTTAACCTTAGAAAATATCTCAATATTGTCACACAACCATAGGCACAAAGGCCACCCCCAAGCACCTTAACCTTGACAGACAAAATAATTCTAGAAGCAAACCCTAGAACCCATAGCCAACCATAGTAGCGTACCTCTCTCCAAAGCTAGCGTACCAAGCAGAAAGTCCAAACCATAACCAAAGACCAAGTCACTACTGCAACAGTTGCAGTTCTCCTCCAGTGATACGCACCACTACTCCTTATGAGGTCATGAGAGTGAGTGAGTACAAATGAGCTCTAGCACCCTCTATTTATACTGCTCCAAGTCACCTAACTGGGCCGACTTCTCTTCCTGGAGGCTAATAACTTAATATTAATTGTTCTCTTGAGTCGACTTGTCTTTTAGGGTTATTATCCAACGTTTTAGGGTTTCTCTTGCTTCTCGAAATATTATAGTCTCGTTAAAGGTTACACATAGAGGTTAATACCTCCTGCAGCTACCGTAACATCAACACTAGGGAGACACACTTCTTGATGTGGTAGTAGGCACATGTGGCAGTTTGACATCTTCTACAAGAGCACACTTGTTGAGAAGGATGGGAGCCTAGGAAATGTGGAGTAACCACACTGGAGGAGGGTTTTATGAACTTGGAGGTTGTGCATCAAGCCCTAGGAGCATTGGAGCCTCCTTGCTTATATGTTGAGGAGGATCAGTTGAGTTGAGGAGCCATTGTTGGAGGATGCACCATTTTGTTTAGAGGAGCACTTGACAAGTTGATACCTACACTTCGAAGGAACACCACCTTGGGGTTGTACAAATCCCATTATGCCATGTGCCATTCATGCTTAGTCTAGTGCTCCACTTAGGGATTTGTTGTTGACTTAGCCTAGGGATTATTTGAGGACTTGGTCCAAGTTTATTGTTGGCCTCCCTCCCCTATTCTGTATATAAAGGGAGAGGAGCATCATTGTAAGAATCACTCTTAGGGAACATGTCTTAGAGGTTGTTAGTTGGTTTGATACTAGCTATGTGAACTTTGTGGAGGATCCCAAAAGAACATGTATTTACTCTTGTAATAGGATAGGATGCATGCACTAGGGTTCCTTAGCTTGTGAGATACAAGTGATTCCATCGTGAAGCTTGTATGATGCAAGTTCTTGGGGTTGCACAATTGGCGTCATGCTAGCTTGTTGTCGAGTTCCTTGGAGAGGCTTTGTACCTTGGTGGGATTCCTTGCTAGGCCTTGTTATTTCTGGTTAGGATTTGTAGTGGTTGTGGACACCCTAGCTAGGGTTTGGGAAGCTTTTAAGGAGTCCTTGCTTAGGATGAGCTGAAAGGACTTATTGTACCAGCTTGCAACGAGCTGAGCTCTTGTACTTTATCTTCATTATTGTGATAGTAAAGAGTTGGACCATTGCTGTCCTAAACTCTGTTATTGCAGATCTGATTTTCTGATCTAGATTTCATATGTTTTGAGCAAGTTTCACAAGTGTTTTGATATGTGCTGATTTATTGGGACAGCAAAGCTGAGATGTTGAATGATTTGGCATGCCTTAAATGAAACTTCAGATCTGGAATGTGTTGTTATATTTACATGGTTAATAAAGCCATGTTTAGATCTGCATACTTGATTAGATCATACCCTAAGGGTTGTTGTATTGATCTAAGTTGGAAGTATTTTGCGGTACTCATCCACTGGAACTTGCTAGACTAATGGTGGACACATTTGAGATATTTGCAGGGTTCAACCCTGTTAAACCCTAGATTTTCACCCTTGAAAATCTTCAGGGTTAAGAGCCAGCATGCACTATTTTGGCTGGCATTCAGAGACTTTTCCTAGAGTTTAGCACTTGTGTGAGTCAAAGGTTGGTTCCCATCAGAAACAGGTACATGATCGGTATATGGTTTTTTTGTTTCAGAGTTAGAGCTAGCTTGGTTTCCCGTGCATTTGAGAGAGAGATGTATACATACAACAGGTCAACCTACTTTTTAGGAGTCAATGATTGAGAGGCTCAGTTGACAGCTTTGAGCAGTTTTGAGTATATAGGGTTGGTCCTTGCATGATTCTAGGCCCACTGACACTTTTCCAAGAAACATGCAAGAAATTTCTATTTTTAGCAGGTTGAGCTTCAAGCCTTAGATTGAGATTCTGAGTGTGCAATATTGTTCCTTGAGACATTCTAAGTATTTTGGACATTTTTCGAGTGGCATGCATGATATTTTTGTTTTTAGCAGGTAGAGCACCAGGGCTTGCATGTCAATTCTGATTGCATATTGGAATCCTCTAGGAAAATTGAATCCGATGAGTATGATATCATTGACATGTGAGGACATTATATTTTTAGCAATGTCTATTTTTAGAATTTGACACATGGCAGTGTTCTCCTAGTCATCCTGGATGTTTTTGACAGTTTCCTAAAATTTAGGAGCTGAACCCTATTTTTAGCAGTTTTTGTTTATAGCAGGGGTAGTTGGCTCCAGAGGTGACAAGTGGTAGGGTCAGATTCTAACATTTGGAAAAGTTTCAATGTTACGTGGCATCTACATGGCACTAATTAAAGAGGGGCACATTTTCCAAGGCAAAAGCATTAAATGAGAATTAAATCAAGTGAAGAGTTGTCGCATAAGTGAGGTAGCAATCCATGGAGATGATTTAGCCAATCAAGGCTTGATTCTCTCATCAACTTTTTCTCACTCGCCATAACTCCACTTTCCATGCATAAATTTCTCCAAATTCCCCATAATTTGCTCTTAAACACTAATTTCATAAAAAATAGGGCGAATTTTCTCCTTGGCTAACTCATGCAGTACTTGGCCAAATTTGGTGTTTAGACATGTGTTTGATTTCTAATTTTATCCTTCATGCATCCTAACCCTTCTTAAACACCCAAACGCATCACTTAATGCTCATTATCTCCCTTCCACTTCTTCAAGTGCGCCCTCATCACTCTCCTTCCCACACACGTGTGGTGCACTTATCAGTTCATGCTACATTCTTTCTTCATGTGTGTGGTGTCTCTCTTTCTCACTCATGCTTCCTAGTGCTTCCAGCCTCTAGTGTGCCTATTTTAGCCTCCTCTTCTCACACATGGAGGTTTATTTCTCTTTCCCTCACCCATTAATGCGCCTCTCCAAAGTTTTAGGGCATATCTCTCCCCCTTATGTGCATTGGTTTATCCCATTCACTCACTTTACTCCTCGTTTCTAGCATGTGCTCATCACTCTCCCTTAAACTCTATTTTCCTCACTCTCTAATTCCTATTCCTCTCACACTTCTCCTTTTCCTTACACTCCCATGCTCATCCTCCTAGATTACAATGCACATTCCTCTTTATCCTCTCTTTTTACCATGTATTCATTCCCTCACATGTGGAGTTAATTCATTCTTCCACTCTACTCCACTAGTGCACATGTGTTTCCATGCTTATTCTTTTTCCTCATGTGCATACACTCTCTATTCCATCTCCTATGTGTCTTCTCTCATGGTTGCTTGGGATTTGCGCCCTCTACACTATATATTGAGGTGTCTTCTACATGATTGTGGTTGGATTTTTGCAGCAGCGGCATACTATGATTCTTTTCTCTCTCTCTCATATTCTCGATTCTAGCTACTCTCTCTTTGAGCAAAGATAGTCATTGTACTGGTTGTGGACTTGTTGATTGTGGAGCAATCAATCCTTTGGCAAGCCTATAATAAAGAAGTGTTGTGTTTGTTTCTGAACTTTCCTTCTTGTTGGTACCTTGTTTTATTCTTGCAATTAGATTAGTAGTTCTTACCATTTATTGTGATATTAAGCTATCTTTTAAGTGGTTTTCTCTTCTTGTTTCTTCTATTTCTCCTGTGCTAACACTGCAGGATCCCTCCAAGCTACATAAAATCTACTTTTCCCTCATGTCTTGGGCAGGTTTTACACACTGTCCAAGACATTTCAGCTGCTGTTTTTGTCATTTAATTGCAGAAAATCAGACTTCCAGACAGCAGCAAAGTACCCTAAGGACTTCCCCCGGAAGTTGGCACACACCACAAATGGAGAGGGGTCTAGCCCCTGACAATTGGGGCTTTTCTCCTTGAATTAGTACCTTTTTCATCGCTGTTTTTTCTGTTATATCAGCTCAATTGGAGGGTGAGAAAGTGTGCTAACAAACCCTAAGGCTGAAAGTTTTATGTGATAAATCCACGACCACATAGAAGTGAGGTGAAATTTCTGAATTAGGTAAAGTGCAGATTCTTGCTTAAGATTGTCTTGTTCAGTAAATTTCTACCGTAACTAGGTTTTCAGGGAAGAGGAGTGTCAATAATTTAGCAAATGATCACAATAAAATCTGATCAAGCACTCTGGGACTTGCAGAATAACACAAGGTACTGTCACTGTATATTGCAAATTCTACAAATTATCTTTTATCATCCAAGTTCCAAACTGTTTACACGTTTCAAATTTCTACATGCCCTGCCGTATTTCAATATCATTCATGCTATGTGGTGAGCAATTTAGCACTGAACGTTAAAAATTTAGATGATTCATATCCTCGTCATCATGGAAAATTTGACAATATAATTATCATCTACCTGCATTTAAGTATTTTCACATACAATCCATTCTAAGCAGAAGAAAGGGGTTATATTTATTTTCAATAAATTATCTCAAGACTTATCTCAGAAAATGATACCTTCAGACAATATACCGCAAGCCTTCGCCTTGTCTCTGGATTCCCATTATACAAATCAGAAATGATAGAATGATGCACATCTTCTTTCTGCTCTTGCAGACAAAAAAGTACATTATGAGCACACAAACAAATAGTTTGCAATACCAAAAGAAAAACAAGTTGAGAAAAGATGGCAGTCTGAGAAAATGCCATGGTAGGGGACATACTGTCTGAACACATTTTCTGAATGTAAAGATTAATGAGAAATTGCAAGAGTCAAAAGCTAAGATCCATGTTATTTACAATTTAGCTAAACAGCATGAGTGAGGACAGTTAGAATACCATTTCCAAAGAGGGCTTCTAGAGAATATTTGATAATAAGGCTTTTATGTCTAGACATTATTGTTCCTAGCTTAACAAAATGTAATGCTCAAGAACGGACTACCATTTTTTATACGTTGCCTAAAGATGGCTTAAAGCCAAAGCACTATCTCTGCAACTTTCCTAGCTTGATTTAGAAGAATATCCTCGGAAGGCCATACATAAGATTCCTAGGATGTAAATGATATTTATGAGAATATTTTAAATGACATATATGTCAACTCTTATAACCCTAAGCATGCAAAAGCCAATAGAGAAAAGGTTGGCAATTAAATTAATTCTTTGTGATAGATCTTTGCATAATGTGAAAGGGGGTCATTTTGGCATTCAACAAGCGAATTTATGACGCATAAATTCTTCAATACTGTTTGTGGGTTAAATGAGGCCATGTATAAGTTAATGGTATCACTTGATGAATGATTGCACTACTTAATATTTATCCTATGAATAAATATTTATCTGTCTAAAACCCACAATTACTGCACAGGTAATTGGCATAAAGATGAGCAGAGGTCTGTTTCAGAGCCAACGAATGGTGCTAATGAATTTTTACAAGCTAATAATGTGCACGCATATTACCAGAGTAAAGATAGGCACTAAGACTTCCTTTACAGACAGTATATAAAACCTTCCTTTACAGACAGTATATAAAGCCTCACGTAACACTCTCAACTCCTAGACCATAAGGCTTATTTTACAGGCAAAAGCATCAAGTAACACTCTTGACTCCTAGAACATAAGGCTTCTTCTACAACAGAAATACATATAACCTAAAAGGATATTACCATAACCCATAAGATTTCGTGTGTAGACAGTTTACATATGCCTAATGGTAATGACTTCCACAACCCTTTAGCAGTTGTGGGTAGTATACTGAAAGCTCTTGGCGCTGAAGGGATCATTAGATATTGATTTGGATTGTTGCAGGCATTACAAAGGATGGACAGACGATAAGTTTACACAGGATTTGCTAGGCATCCTTATCCATATTGTGCTGCAGTTTAGGGTTTGATTGCCACACAACCATGTATTTAAATCCTCAGGGAGTTGCAGGGGTTACAATGGATTGTATCTTATGTTATGTATCCCAAGTATTAAGAATCTCAACTTGTGTTCTTGTAACATGTGAACAGCTTGCCGTGTTCTTACACTCTGTAGGTAACAAATTGCAAATCCTTGTACTAGAAAACCATTTAAATTGTTGTGAAACCCTGTAGTCTATAGATAGTAGCCACTGAAACCAATACATTGCAGACTGGTCTCCCTACACCTTGCAATACAACATTATATATAACTAGAAAACAAGATGTTAGCATGTGTTGCAAGCTATTCAGACTAAGGAAAGTGGTAATACAGCCATCCTATTGGGCAGATAGAATGAGTGGATAGTGTATACCAACAACCAAACCTCCCAAGTGGAAAAAGTCACATATGCTCAGTGCCACTTGATGTTCATTGCAATTATTTATCCGACAAAACTCACACATTGTCTTGGCTCACTAATCTAAGGTTCCGCAAAATAGGCATATAACTATCATCACTTATACACAGTGAAGGATAGTTAAAGAGTAATGAAGCTTGTTGACACTCAAAGGTAGTAACAGTGTAACACATCGAAAAGTATTATAGCCCTAGACAACCCACACATGATACTAAATGTTGCAAGCCCCAAGTACAAGCAAATGGACCAACCGACAAGAAACACGGCGTACCTCATGGAAATGGACCAAGCACGGCACCCTGTATGTTAATGACTCCACCAACATGAAGTAACCCCAACACATTTTCATTCACCATACTTACACTTTGATGGGTCTTGTCGAGGACTATTCCTCTATCTGGGTACTAGCACGCCTGATAGGGTCTTTTGATGGTGCTCCCATACCTAAACTTGTCAAATTGCATAACATCTTGAGCTAATGTGAACTACTCATGTGGTTTTTGTATTGAGTGATAGCTTACTTTGCATGATTTTGAGGACTCTTGTACGTTGTGATTATTAGTCTTGCTTGATTCTGTGGCTTTGATTGACTTGGCTGCACTTGACATGGTCCTTTGGAGGACATCCTTATGATTTTACTGAGGACATTGTGCATCATATACAAGATATGGCATGTGTGATACAGAGTGTTCGGTCATGCCATGACTTGACACATTCAGATACATCCTCTCATACCTCCTGACCCTGGAAGATGGACAGATCAACTCTCATTTTACAGATATGGTCATATTTGTTGATAGAAGGGCAAGAAGCCCACATCTTGGACAATGCACCCCGAACCCTATTAGGCATTTGGATGGAGGACGTTGCATTTGGACATGATTCGACACCATTCAGAGAGGTGATGATACTTCATTCCACCTTGGATGCTAACCTTTTCACCTTGGACCCTAAGCATATGAATGATGGCATCATGCGCTATGATCCCTACATGATGATTGGGGCTTGCTTGCCATTCAAGCATCCATTTTAGTGATGAGTTGGGGTCCTTTGACGATGAGACATGGCCTTTGATGAGGAGGTGTCACCTTTCACCATGCTTTGCACCTTTTCATGATGAGACCAGGCCTTTGAAGGCCCTTGCACCCTTCTAGAGCATGACAACATCCTTGTTGGGGTGTCTTACACCCACATGTCTGATCTTGGAGCACACATTTTGGTGTGTTAGAGCATGTTTTATTACTGTTCGAGGTTATTTGAGGGCTTGGCCTTGACCTATCTAACTTATATCATGGACATTTATTGTTTTAGGGCTTTTGAGGGTTTATAGCACTAGGGTTGCCTCATATTTAAAGGCTAGTGCTACCTCATTTGTACATGATAATTCACCACTTGTGAGAAACACTTGTATATCTCTCATCTCTTCTTTTCTACTATGGAGAACTTATGCACACCTCTTGGAGGATGATCTTGTAGATGCTTTCTCTTCTTTTGGTAAATGATCTTTGAGCTAGGGTTTCTTCATGCATAGCGTCTTGGTTTAGTAAGTGTTCTTCTTCAAGTTTAAGAGCTTGTTCATGGTATATAATGGTGGATTCTTTATTAGATGGTTAATTGTTGCTTGTTACCTTGTATGCTTAGGTTCAATTTGCTAGACACCCTAGGAGGGATTAAGAGAGGGATTAAGATTGTTTATAACCCTCCCTATTTTCATTCATCTTAATTTCTTAAAGCATTTAAAGACCTAGTCTAGGGGTTAAGATTGTTTATCCTCCTAGACGTCTTTGCTAGTTCAAGAACTAGAGTATGATTGTATAGACCTTAGGGTTTGACCTAGTTCACTTAGATTCTAAGCTAGACGTCCTAGAAGAAGGAGACGACACTAGGGTTTATGACGGTATAAACTCTAGGGCAGTCTTTGTGACGTTTAATCCTAGTCCTATGAGGGTATAGTCCTAGGGTTTCAAACTTCAAAGCCTTCTTGTCTATCTAACTTCCAACTTAAGATGTTGCTTGACTCCATTTTCCCAAGAATTGAAAACAGCACTAGCCTTTTCATTACAAGTGAGATAAAACCTTAATGTTCACCTTCTCTCTCAAAGCAACTAGTTAGTTTGGGTATGTTGATATTATGGTAGCTGCGGGAGGTATTTACCTCCATGTATAACCCTGACGAGAATAGAATATTCTGGGAAGCAAGAAGAAACCTTAAAGCATTAAACTTAACCCTAGAAGACAAGTCGGCTCAAGGAAATATTTAATATTAAGTATTTAGCCTCTAGAATGAGAAGTCGGCCCAAACAACTTAGGAAAACAGTATAAATACAAGTAGTCGGACCTCATTTTGTACACACAGCTCGAAATTTCAGCAATGAAGAAGTGCGCACTGCAGAAACTGGGCAAGTGCACAAGTCTGGGTAGCATCTGTAGACGACAGCTATGCAATCTGTATTCCTGGTTTAGGCTCGGACTTTCTATTGGTTATGATTGGACTTTTTGATCAGTCTTGCTTGGTGCATTAGCCTTGGTTGGCTATTCGTTTGCTTCTAGAATCATTCTCTGTCAAGGTTAAGGTGCTCGAGGGTGGCTTCGACCTATGGTTGGGTGACAATATTGTTATATTGTTTATGGTTAAACGAGCACATCTATTACTATCTAACAGGTTATGGGCCCACACTATCTTCGAACAATCTAACCGCTGGAAGATAGATTGGGAGGATTTGCTCAGTTACAATTGCAGTTGCAGCCAATTTTTGTTGCAGCAATGAAACCCTAACCTCGTGTTGAGGCACCTTAAGTGAAGAGATTGACCTAATTTCTGGATAGCCTGGTCTTCCCTAGCCTAGCGCACCTCCTGGTACTCTCAGCAAGCTAAGATGTCAAGTTTGAGTTTTTGGTCAAAGATTGACCAAGTCAAAGCAATTATGACTTACTCTATGAAGTCAGAAAACAAGTTAGAAGGGGCTTCTAACTTCAGAGCGTGGAAGACAAGGATTGACCTCATCCTTTCCAAGACTAAAGTCTTGGATGTCGTGAAAGGAAAGATCGTGGAACTGCAGTTCGAAGAAGGAAAAGAGAAGGAACCTCAGAACGTTGCAGTTATGGAGAAGTTCAAAGACAATGACATCAATGCCATGAGTATCATAGTGGACTCTATAAAAGACCACTTGATACCTTGCATCTCCCATCTTGACTCATCTAAGAAGATGTACAATGCCCTAACAAACCTCTTCTCAGTCAGAAACATTGGACAAGTAATGAGTCTGAAGAATGAGCTCTGTGACATGAAAATGAATGATGATGACAGCATAACATTATACCTTGTGAGAATCTCTCAGTTAAGAGATCAACTACAAGCAATTGAAGAAATCATTTCAGAGAAGGAACTGGTAAATATAGTCCTCCATGGTCTTCCCAAGACATGGGATGCATTTGCCGCAAGCATGAACACAAGGAAGGAGTATCCCACATTTGAAGAACTTTGCACCTGATGTGCACAAGAAGAATCAAGGATTAGTGCAAAAGAGAAACCCCAAAAGAAATACGATGATCAAGCCTTCGTAGCAAGGTTCAAGAATTTCAGGAATAAAAAAGAAGTTTGGCTCAAGGAAGAAACCAAATCAAGAGAAGATATGTCAAAAATACAATGCTTCAACTATCAAAAATATGGTCACTACAAGAATCATTGTCCCGAGTTAAAGAAAAGGAAGGAAACACACGAAGCATCAGTTGCCAAAGAAAGGGAACCCTCAAAGAAGTCCAAGCAACATAAAACAGACTTCTTCTTCTAAGACAAGGTAACAATATTTTTTATAATTCTTGTACATACCATGTTTACATAGTTTCTGTACATATCTTGCATATCTATTTCTTAGAAGATAAGGTGTTCAAGAGAAACAATACCTATGGAAGAATAACAAGATAAGGATTTCCATCATGATGACTACAAGTCGAGCAGTACACATGGAAAGATGAAGTACATTGACAATCCTTGGTAACAATTCCTGTGGAAGCTATTAACATAAGTAACAGCTACAAGATAAGCCGAAATCAGAATCAAACTTGAATAAACATGGAAGAAGTAAAAACAAAAAGAAGTCAGGAATCAAAAGGAAATTAGAAAAAGACTACTTTGCAGAAGGCAATAAGGATGCAAACGGAAGCGTGGACTCTCCTAGATGGAGGGAGCCAATTATATAATTCCAAAAGAAGAGCATGCATTCATGCATGAATGCAAGGATTACGACGGAGCTAATCCTAAATAATATGATCCATTGAGGATTATGAAGTATCTATCCATGTTCCCATCAATGGCAACAGCCATGAAAAGAAGCACATGTTCAGTTTGACTTTAGAAGAAGTCTTCTTCAAAAAGAAGCCTTAAAGTATCCCTGGTCGTCCATCCACATCCATGATCCTATGAGGAAAGGAAGAAGTTGGAATCTTCACGGCATGGAATCTATAGAAAACTCCATGGACCCAAGAGCTAAAGAGAAACATGAGGAAGAACATGAAGATTCCAAGAGAGAAAGAAAAGCCAAAACAACCAATCATTATATCGAGAATCACAAGACTACCAGCTTGGTTTTAACCCACTAGAAGCAATCAAGTAGAAGAAACGGAAGTTGTGATGTAGAGCAGTGTATGAAAGACTTATGAATGGAAGCATCACGAGATTCAGAACTAGGATTCTCCTAGATGGAGGGAGAAGACTATGATGATAGCTTGTTTCAGTAGTCAGACATACCTCTACATGAGCCATTATATCTTCCGCAATATCCATGGGTTGGAGCTTACATCAGATGAATGCAAAGACTGTTCTCCAGAGTAATTGAACCAGAAGCATATGTAGAACAACCTCAAGGTTTTGAGGTATACCAGAAAGAGACCCTTGTATGCAAATGGAAGAAGATCTTGTATGCATTCAAACAACTTGGTGCAAAGCCTCTCATGCACAGCAGAAGCGTGGTGAAAACTTTCTATGACAGAGATCAGAATGGTTACTCAAAAGCTCAGGATGATGGATTGCAAATCCATGACAAACTCTCATGATGACAGAAGAAGTGGTACTTGAATATGTTTCAGTTTGAGCCTTGCCACGATGTCATGAGCTAGCAGGAAACAAAAGTGATGAATTCGACCATGATATATATTGTAATGATCAGAGCTACATGAAGCCTTCAAAGAAAACAATTGTTCCATAACAGACCAAAGTACATTTAGATCAAGCATTACATTCTCCGTGATGAAGTCCAGAAAAGAGAAGTGGTTCTCCAAAATATCTCCACAGATGAGCAGATAGCAAATATTTTGGTAAAACCTCTGTCCAAGATGAAAAGTTTGCAAGTTGGGGCTCATGGAGACGACTTCCTTATTGAAAAAGGAAGAGATTACTCCCAAGTTGGGAGGGAGCACTGATGTGTTATTGATTTATGGACAGTCATTTTTCGGTTCGAAAATGGTACAGGATGAGCAGTTCCTTTCCAAGTTTGGAAAGTGGTTTGAGATTTTTGACGAACAGGCACTTTCCAGTTCGGAAAATGGTCTAGATCGGACAATCATTTTCGTAATGAAAATGGTTCGATAGATTGTTGTTGTACCATAGACAGTGATCCCCCTTGTGGCCAGTGTGGAGGAATTGTCTAGGACAATGTTTCTTCTTGGTTGTCACTCTCAATAGTGGTCAAGTAGAATGGTCTGCCTCGTCGAGCAATCATTCTTTCGAAGTTCACAGTTGTGAGCAGTTTCGAAGAATGGTCCGTTTTGGAGGTTGGTGCAAGACGATCATTTCCTTGGGAAATGGTCCAAACAGTCATTCCCCAAAGCAGACTCATTCTCTCCAGGTTGCACTTTATTTAGTGCTGGAGGAATGGCCCAGTTAGGTGAATGGTCCAAGTTCATCAATCAGGGACACGCATTCCCTAAGGAAAACTCATTCTCTCCAGGTTGCCCTTTGTTTAGTGCCGAAGGAATGGCCCAGTTAGGTGAATGGTCCAGACTCAGAAATCCGGACAGTTATTCTTCTATGCTTGAGAAGAATAGTCCAGATAGCGCATGGAAAATGTTTTACATTCTAAGGGCAGATGCCCTTCCAAATCTCACAGATGTGAGTGGAAGAATGGCCTAGATGACTCAATTTATATCATGATATTGTTTTTCTGTGCAGGTTGATATCAGATGATATGATTGCTATGGAGACTGTATGTCTCTGGACAGTAGATGTATGCTACTGTGGTGGATGTGTTCCACTGGTTGTGATTGTGTGTCACTGATTAAGTAGTTGTGTGCTACTTGATGTGGTAGTGTACCACTAGATTGTAGGTGTGTACTACTATGGATAAACACAGTTGTGTTCTATTGAATGACATTGTTCTGATTACCATGTAGACTATCAGTTGTGTTAATATTTTCTAAGGCATATAGGTTGAGACAGATCTCTATGATCTGATTAGAAAATAATCCTAGATTGGCATTCCTATAGGAATGGTCTCTGTAGTCCATGGCATAGTATTTAGCTATGTTGGGACAGTGATTCTGCTAGGACATATGTCCGAATTAGAAGAATGGTCCTTGTATCACTTTGTGGAGTGAGTGACTTATTCAGCATCATGCTTGATTACTCAGATGGAGTATGGCTTCTAGAGATGATGCAGTTGATGCTATCAGATAATAGAGATAATAGTGCTCGTGATCTAATCATGAGATAGCATGTACAGCTATGATGATGCTATCAGTTGAATGGTATGTTTGTGCTCAAGACCATTGTCTTCAATACCACCCTAGCTAGGAGGGTGTGTTGATATTATGGTAGTTGCGGGAGGTATTTACGTCCACGTGTAATCCTGACGAGAATAGAATATTTCGGGAAGCAAGAAGAAATCCTAAAGCATTAAACTTAACCCTAGAAGACAAGTCGGCTCAAGGAAATATTTAATATTAAGTATTTAGCCTCCAGAATGAGAAGTCGGCCCAGACAACTCAGGAAAACAATATAAATACAAGTAGCCAGACCTCATTTTGTACACACACCCCGAAATTTCAGCAGTGAAGAAGTGTGCACTGCAGAAACTAGGCAAGTGCACAAATCTAAGGAGTAGTAGCAACCGGCAGCTACTGCAATCTGTATTCCTAGTTTACGCTTAGACTTTCTATTGGTTATGGTTGGACTTTCTAATCAGTTTTGCTTGGTGCATTAGGCTTGGTTGGCTATTGGTTTACTTCCAGAATCATTCTCTGTCAAGGTTAAGGTGCTCGGGGATAGCTTTGGCCTATGGTTGGGTGACTATTGTTATATTGTCTATGGTTAAACAAGCACATCTATTACTTTCTAACAGGGTACTTTATTGTATTTTCATGCTCTTTCCAACTCAACTCTTTGCATTCTAAGCCATTTACTTGCTGCTGTTGTAAATGTTGTTACAGCCACTAGGGCTTGAGCATATTGCAAGTAATTCGCCTAATCTCATGATCTCACACGCACACAATCATTGCCTAACATCTCATACATGTTCGACTCACCAATTGACGTCTTTCTAATAAGTATTTGCTGATCTTAGGACTGCTAACTTGCTGCTGTTACAAATCAAATTATCGCCGAAGCACATTGCATTTTATCATAAGTTTTGTTACATAGGCCTTTTTCTCTTTGATAGCTAATGCTATGGGGCTTATCCTTCTTTCCTTAGACTTGGTCTTTATCATTGAATGCATTGGAACACTCCTCACACACACACGAGCATCTACTTTGTCGAATTTCATTCTAACTTTGCCCTTTTCTTAGGCCTAGCCTATCTCACCAAGTGACCAAGATAGGGGGTTGTAGACTTGCCCTTAGCTTGCTATAGGATCCCTTGAGTTTGCAAGGAAAGCCTCCCTTGTGTTGGATCCTCATCCATCACTAAAACGACAGATGTATTTTCTTAGGTGACAGTGGCAATTACTTCCAACTGTTATGCAAGTTCAGCATCTTGTGAAGGCTTTGCACAAGTGCTAGATTTTGTGATAACAAGACATATTTTGCTACTATAATTACTATTGTAATAAAGTAAATTTCAGATCTAGTTTATGCATGATAAGATTGCCCTAGAGGGCTGAAATTGTAGCATAAGTTTTGGTATCTTTTCTCTTAAACTGCCCAATGCATTGGGGTTGTTAAGAAGCGGAATATTGTCCTCTGTTGCTTCTGTTTTATTATATTTCAGATCATCCCTAACACTGTGTTAGCACAATTTTTCACTCTTATGTCAGATATGAAATGAAGTAAAATCAGCGATGAAAAACCGTGTAATTATAGGGAATGCTGTCCCAAAACGTCACGGACAGATCCCTCTCCGTTTGGGCTGGTTCTTGCCAACCTCAGCGGGGTGTCCCTAAGTGCTCTTGTGCTGATTTAAACCTGTAAATCTGCAATATAAAACAAAACAAACAGCAGCAAGAACGATACATTTTTGCTGCAATTAAACAATCAGAAGGGGTAAGTAATGTAATTTGGAATTTGAAAGGAAGAAAAACCTTCAGCATTAGCATTAAATGTATGGAAAAAAAGAGAAAAGAGGCACTATTACAAGGCTGAAATGCCACAATAATCAGCTAGAACATCTAATAATGCATAAAACTCAATCACAATACCAACAAATCTGACAGCTTGATACCAGCACACCAAGGATTTATTCTTGCTCTTGCCAAAGGGCTGATTGCGCCACAGAACACAACTACAAAAATTGGTTAATACCCCTACACAAAGACTAGAAGCTAGAATAATAGAAGGAAGAATGGAAGAGAGAGACTGCCGCTGCTGCTGAAGAAATTGACCCTGAACTCATGTAGAAACCCTCGATATATAGGAGAATGAGGGCGCATATCCCAATAATAGCTCATCCTAAGGTCATGTGCATGAGAAGAAGTGAGGTAAAGTGACCCTGAGCTCTGTGTGTAACTGCTAAAATGGTGGTGAAGACTCGAGTGAAGAATTGAGTCGACTGAAGACAGAGGACTCCATGCGCTCATAGGAAGAAGAGAGAATGTGCACAAGGAGAAAGGAGAGATACACATATGAGGTCTATATGCGCCAAGGAGTAGGGATTTAAATAGGGAGGCACATTAAAGAGATATGTGCGAAGAAATACAGGGGTAAAGCTAAGAAAAGAGGGAATAATGAGAGCACAAATATGAGAAGAGAGCTAAAAATAGGGGAGAAACATGTGTGAAGAGAAAAGACATGCACACATGTGGAGGGGAAAAGGATTAGCGCTAAGAATAGAGATCCAGTGCATGAGGAGAGACCATAATGATGAAGAAGGGAAGCGCGCATAGGATTAAGGAAAGACGGGAATACATGCTCCTCCTAAAAACAAGAGTTAAGTGAAGACGTATAAGGGAGAGAAGGAGAGTTGAAGTGGGAGAAAGGGGAAGTAGATCCTCAGTTAACTCATCATGTGTGCCAACTCACACTCAACTGATGCAAGAGTTTTGACCAACTCACTCATCCGCCTCAACTGACTCACCAATGCATGCACCACATGTCCCTAAGCACTCAATATCCTCATGAAAGATGCACCCAAGTTTGGCCACTTGTCACAATCTAAAGCTGCCACAAGTCGGAATCTGAACCCACCATTTTCCACCTTGCATGGCAACCATACCTGTTATATATAGCCCTGCTAAAAACAAACATGCTTAAATAGCAGCCTGGCCTAAAAATAGGAAAAGTCCAAATATGTCCAGGACTACTAGGAGACCACAGCCAAATATAGTATGTCTAGAAACAGACACTGCTAAAAATAGAAACTCCTTTCATGGTAATGAAAATGGGCTCGTCAAATTCATTTTTTTGTAAGAAACCTAGATATGTGCTCAGAATTGTCATCTGAATCTTGGATCTCCAACTGCCATAAATAGTAAGTTGTCTACATGTTATCTAGAAAAGGCTCACTAGAATCGTGAGCTTGCAAGGAATCTGAATATGTAACCAAAACTGCCATGCGGACCTCTGATCTATGTACTTTCAAAAGTAGGGAATATGCTAAAAATAGACATCTCTCTCTATCCATGAAGACTTGTGCAAACTTTTGTCTCCGAGACAAAGAACACTACCCAACCAATCATGTACATGTACTCGTATGGTAACCAATTGTTGATGTTACGGTAGCTGAGGGAGGTATTAACCTCTACATGTAACCTTTGATGAGACTAGAATATTCTGAGAAGCAAGAGAAACCCTAAATAGTTGGTTAATAACCCTAGAAGACAAGTTGGCTCAAGAGAATAATTTATATTAAGTTATTAGCCTCCAAGAGAAGAAGTCGGCCCAGTTAAGTGACTTAGAGGACTATAAATAGAGGGTGCTTGAGCTCATTTGTACTCACTCACTCCACGACTTCATAAGGACTAGTGGTGCACATGACTGGAGGAGAGTTGCAGCTGTTGCAGTGGTGACTTGATCTTTGGT
Organism: Picea engelmannii; assembly: GCA_009831015.1. NCBI lineage: Eukaryota > Viridiplantae > Streptophyta > Pinopsida > Pinales > Pinaceae > Picea > Picea engelmannii. Next base: position 660,916 of record ML779857.1, read on the forward strand.
TATGGTTTGGAATTTCTGCTTGGTATGCTAGCTTTGGAGAGAGGTACGCTACCTTGGTTGGCTATTGGTTCTAGTGATTTCTTCCGAAATTATTTTGTCTGTCAAAGTTAAGGTGCTCGGGGGTGGCCTTTAAGCCTATGGTTGGGGGACAATATAGTGATATTGTCTATGGCAAAACGAGCACACCTGTAATTTTAACAGGTTATGGGCCCACACTATCTTCGAACAGTCTAACCACTAGAAGGTAGATTGGGAGAATTTGTTCAGTTGCAATTGCAGTTCCAGTCAAAGTTTTGTTGCAGCAACAAAATCTTAACCCTCTTGTTGAGGCACCTTAAGTGAAACACTTGACCTATTTGCAAGTGTGCCCTAGCCTAGCGCACCCCCTGGTACTCTTAGCAAGCCGAGGCGTCAAGTTTGAGTTTTTGAAAAAAATCGAAGGTTGACCAACTCAAAGTCAAAGTCAACGCGACCATGACTTACTCTATGAAGTCAAATAACAAGTTAGAAGGAAATTTAAACTTCAGAGCATGGAAGACAAGGATTAACCTCATGCTTGCCAAGAATAAAGTTCTAGATATCGTGAAAGGCAAGATCATGGAACCACGGTTTGAAGCAGGAAAAGAGAAAGAACCTCAGAAAGTTGCACCACTGAAGAAGTTCGAGGATTAAGACATTAATGCTATGAGTATCATAGTGGACTCTGTAAAGGATCACTTGATACCCTACATTTCTCCTCTTGACACCAAGAAGATGTACGCTGCCCTAACCAACCTTTTTCTCAGTCAGAAATATTGGACAAGTGATGAGTCTGAAGAATAAACTCTGTGAGACAAAGATTGCAAAGGATGACACCATAGCTTCATACATTGTGAGGATTTCTCAATTGAGAGATCAACTACAACCTATTGAAGAAGCGATCCCAGAAAAGGAAGTTGTGAACATAGCACTCAATGGTCTTTCTAGATCATGGGATGCATTTGTTGCAAGCATGAATACAAGGAAGGAGTTCCCAACGTTAGAAAAACTTTGGACCTGTTGTGCACAAGAAGAGACAAGGTTAAACTCCAAGGGAAAACCTCGAAAGAAAGAAGATGCTCAAGCCTTTGCAACAAAGTTCAAAAGACATGGAGGTAAGAAAAGATCTTATTCAAGAAATAGGTTCAAGAGAGATATGTCAAAGGTACAACGCTTTGAATGCCATGATTATGGCAACTCCAAAAGGAATTGTCCTAAACTAACAAAGAAGAGAAAAGAGAGACATCACACGTCAGCTGCCAATGATGAAGAACCTTCAAAGAAGACAAAACATGATGAAACAAATTTCTTCTATTATTCATCTCTTACTGGAACCATTGAAGATGACATGTGGTTGATTGATAGTGGAGCTTCAAGGCATATGACAGGTGACCATAAGAATTTTTCAAGCATGAAGGAAAAGGAGACGCCTCATAAAGTGGAGCTTGGAGACAAGAACTCTTATGCAGTGAAGGGAATTGGACAGGCTACTATCAAAATGGAATCAAGTAACTCTATCCATCTTAGTAATGTTTTATATGTTCCTAGTTTGAAAAAGAATCTAGCATCTATTTCTTGTTTGGAAGAGAAATGAGATAGAGTAGCTTTTGTAGATGGAAAAGTTCTTGTATGGTCTAAAGATTCAAATATAGAAGACACTTGAGTCAATGGAATTCGAGAAGGAATATTGTATAAACTCCTAGGTTAGAATAATCAAGCTCTAATACATGATAAAATCAACCCTAGTGAGTTATGCCATAGAAGGTATGCTCACCTTCATTATCAAGCCTTGCCATCCCTAAAACAAATGGTTGTAGGCATACTAGAATTACAATCAGTACATGAAAGAGTGTGCAAAGGATATGCACTTGGGAAGAATATAAAGAAACCATTCCCAAGCAGTGAGAATAGATCCAAAGGGATCTTAGACCTAATACACTTAAATGTATGTGGACCTATGCCAGTGAAGTCTCTAGGAGGATCTCTTTACTATGTGACGTTCATAGATGACTTCTCAAGAAAGACATGGTTGTTTTTGTTAAAGACTAAGGATGAAATATTTAGAAAATTCCAAGAATTCAAGGCTAAAGTAGAGAACCTAACAGATAAGAAGATCAAGACAATAAGATCTAATGATGGAGGAGAATACACCTCCAAGGATCTCGTTGCCTTTTGTAAAGAAGTTGGGATTCGGAGGAAGCTCGTTGTCCCTCAAAATACTCAATAGATTGGTGTGATTGAAAGGAAGAATACAACTATTGAAGAATCAGTTAAGGCAATGATGAATGATCAGAACTTATCTATGTTCCTATGGGGAGAATCAACTATGACAGTTGTTTATATTCATAATAGAAGTCCACATAGAATATTAAAGAACATGACTCCAGAAGACGCATTCTCTGGAAAGAAGCCAAGTGTTTAACACTTGAGAATCTTTGGATGCCTCGTCTATATTCATGTTCCTAAGGATAAGAGAAAGAAGTTGGAACCTTCAGGAAAGAAAGGTATATTGGTTGAATATAGTGAATCATCAAAAGCATATAGAATTTATGTTCCAGGTCGATAGAAGATTGAAATCACAATAGACGTGACTTTTGATGAAAGGGTTGCATTTAAGAAGTCTATAGAAGATTCCATAGACTCCAACGAAGAAGAAGAACATGAAGATACCAAAGAAGAAAGTACATGTTCTCCAAAACACTCCAATGAAGAATAAGAACCGCCACATGAAAATGTGGAACCAATTATTGCACCTAAGACTAGAAAGAGACCTGCATGGCTTGAATCCACCACGCAAGAAGCAGAAAAGCACAAAGCTCCCAATGGCACCTCCATACAAAGCAAGAAACCCAAAAGGTTTTCTAGTTATGCAGCACTCATCACAAATAGTGTTAATGCAGAACCTTCCACCTTTGAGGAAGCAGTCAAGCAAAAAGAATGAAAGGAGGCCATGATGGAAGAATACCAATCTATTATGAAAAATGATGTATGGGAAGTTGTGCCTAGACCTAAAGAAAAGTTTGTAGTTACTTCAAAGTGGGTTTACAAGATAAAGCATGTTGTAGATGGAAGTATTGATAAATACCAGGCGAGATTTGTGGCTAGAAGATTCTCTCAACAGGAGGGAGAAGATTATGATGAGACATTTGCTCTGGTTGCCAGATATATAGCTATTAGAACCATCATATATCTAGCAGTTTCCATGGGTTGGAGTTTACATCAGATGGATGTAAAGACCACCTTTCTCAATGAAGTCATTGAGGAAGAAGTATACATAGAGCAACCTCAAGGTTTTGAGGTACACCCAAAAGAAACTCATGTATGCAGATTGAAGAAGGCCTTGTATGCACGTATTGATAGCTACTTGACAAGACTTGGATTTTCCAAGAGTCATGCCGATCCAAATCTCTATTACAAAGTTTTAAACAATGCACCTGTGATTCTACTACTATATGTTGATGATTTGTTCCTAACAAGTGCAGAACCTCAGATTATTCAATGTAAGAAGGAGCTAGCCACTGAATTTGATATGAAGGATCTTGGTCTCATGCACCACTACTTGGGATTAGAAGTATGGCAGAAGGTTGTGAAGTCTTCCTAGGACAAGGAAAGTATGTTGTAAAGATTCTTCAAAAGTTTGGGATGATGGATTGCAAATCCATGGCAACTCCCATGGTAACAGATTTGAGGAAGTTGAAAGACTCTGATTCTGATCCAGTAGACTCATCCCAATGTCGACAGTTGATTGGCTCCTTGATGTATTTGTTGAATACTAGACAATGTTAATGAATGCAGCTATAGGAGACATCCTCCAGTTTACAAACCTGGGAGATGTGGAATATAGCAGCTATGTGAAGTCATACTCTCAGCTTACAAACCTGAGAGAGCCCCTAATAAAGGGTTCATTGTTCCATCCTGGAAAGGGGCTAGGAATGTATATGGCCTCCTCTATGACGTGAGAGAGAAGAACTCTAGATGATTATCCGATGTAAGAGCGATCTGTTGAGTGAGGGAAATCCCGAAAAGCATTGGGCACATCATCATGAGAATAAGAACGAAGATGACGTGATGGCCTCCTCTGAATAGCAGCAGAGTTGATGTGAAGACTCCAAATGATCCTCCTGTTGGTGGTAAAGGGAAAGCAGATCTGTAGAGCAGACGTGACTATGGATGAGCATAAGTGCACGTGTGAGGACCTAACTCATCTGTGTAATGCAGTGACTCAGGTCTATGGCATCCCTATGGATGTGGCCCCCAGTGGATGAGCACTAGTGGGTGTATCAGATACTTTGCTATATATTGTTCAAGAGTTAGACCTATCTGTAACCCTAGTTATTATGTAAAGGGTACAGGTCGACCCTATGTTAATATAATTAATATAAAGAAGATAATTAATAATGAAAATATTGATTATAACAATAAAGTGTGTTTGACTTAGAGAGGTCGGCCCTGTTGTGCCAATAAGACGCCCTTGCTAAATTAGTCAAAGTATAATATAAGTAGGAGATGATTCTCCATTGAAGAATCATATCCTCCTCACATGTTTTGGTAATTTCAGCAAGTACTTCTCTTTGGAAAGGGTGCGCACCTCTCTTGGGAGCTAGGGTTTCTAGGGCTTAAGCACCCTCTTGTGTGCTAAGTCAATTTGGTGGTGAAAGGTCTTTCTCTTGAAGAATATAGCAAAGGATTTGGCTGGGTTTTTTCTCCCTTGTTTGAGAAGGGTTTCCCAAGATATATCTTGTATACTTGTGCATGGTGTTTCTTCTTATGATCTTGGTTGTTGCAGCATTTATGGTCATGGTTATTTGATAAAATGGAATGAACTTCATGCTTAACCTAATGCTATGAAAACTTTAACAGGAAGGACATTCGCTTTGTTGTGAACATGTTGAGCCAGTTCTAGGTGGAACCTAGACAAGAGCATTGGATAGCTGCAAAGCATATCTTGAGATATCTTCATGGGACGATAACCAATGGTTTGAGATATGCCTCAAATAGTGATGTACAGTTGCATAGATTTACTGATTCAGATTGGTCAAGAAGTGCAGATGAAAGAAAGAGTACTTTCGGTATGTGTTTCAGTATGGGATCTACTATGATATCATGGGCTAGCACAAAACAAAAGTTTGTTGCACTTAGCACTGCAGAAGCAAAGTATATTGCAGCTTGTGATGCTTGTACGGAAGCAGTCTGGCTCCGTAAGTTGGTTTCTGGACTATTTGATCAGGTGTTATATTTGGCCGTGATATATTGTGATAACCAGAGCTGTGTGAAGCTCTCAGAGAACCCGGTGTTCCATGACAGGTCGAAGCATATTGAGATCAAGTACAATTATCTCCGTGAGGAGGTCTAGAGGGGAGAAGTGGTTCTCCAGTATATCTCCACTAATGAGCAGACTGCAGATTTTTTTACGAAGCCTTTGTCCAAGATAAAGATTGCATACTTGAGGTACAAGTTGGGGCTCATGGAGATTGCTCTCTTGGTTGAAAGGGAGGAGATGACTTCCTCGATTGGGAGGGAGCACTGATATGTGGCATCATGAGCTGTCAGTGAGTTGCGGATCTGTATCATGCTAGTACAGCTTAGAGATGGCCATACAACTTAGAGATGATGCTTGCATCATGCTAGATATGATCATGCTAGTACAGCTCAAATGTGATACAAATGGTTGGAGTTGTTGATCTAGTGGCTCAAGGAGCATCGTGCTAGTACAGCTTAGATATGATGTATTGACATCATGCTAGATATAACATGCTAGTACAGCTTAGAGACAATGTTGGTGAGTCGCATCATGCTAGATATGGCCATGCGAGTACAACTTAGATGTGACATACAGCTTACATATGATGTATTGACATCATGCTAGATATGTCATGCTAGTACGGCTTAGAGATGACCATACAACGTAGAGATGATGTAGGGGGCTCGTGTCATGCTAGATATGATCATGCAAGTACAACTTAGATGTGGCATACATCTTAGATATGATGCATTGGCATCATGCTAGATATGTCATGCTAGTATGGATTAGAGATGACACAGTGAGGCACTGATCTACATCATGCGAGTACAACTTAGAGGTGGCATATAGCTTAGATAAGATGCACTTGCATCATGCTAGATATGTCATGCTAGTACAGCTTAGAGATGATGTAGATCATACTCTAGATCATGCCAATACAGCTTAGATATGATGCATTCACATCATGCTAGTACGGCTTAGAGGTGATGCAGTTGATGACATTGTGGATGAAGGTTGTTATCAGATGATATGATTGTTGTGGAGACTGTATGTCTCTGTACAGTAGTTGTATGCTACTGAGGTGGATGCGTTCCACTGGTAGTGACTGTGTGTCACTAGTTAGTAGTTGTGTGCTACTAGGAGTGGTTGTGTACCACTGGATAGTAGTTGAATACTGCTATGGATAGACACAGTTGTGTTCTATTGGATGCCATTATTTTGATTTCCATAGAGACTATCTAGATGGATAGTGATGATGCTACCAGTTGAATGGTTTATTTGTGCTCAAGACCATTTCCTTTAATACCTCCCTAGCTAGGAGGGAGTATTGATGTTACGGTAGTTGTGGGAGGTATTAACCTCAACGTGTAAGCTTGATGAGACTAGAATATTCCTGGAAGCAAGAGAAACCCTAAATAGTTGGTTAATAAACCTACAAGACAAGTCGACTCAAGAGAATTATTTATATTAAGTTATTATCCTCCAAGTGAAGAAGTCAACCCAATTAAGTGACTTGGAGGACAATAAATAGAGGGTGCTTAAGCTCATTTGTACTCACTCACTCTCACGACTTCATAAGGTCTAGTGGTGTGCATGACTAGAGGAGAGTTGCAACTGCTGTAGTGGTGACTTGGTCTTTGGTTATGGTTTGGAATTTCTACTTGGTACGCTAGCTTTAGAGAGAGATATGCTACCTTGGTTGTCTTTTGGTTTTAGTGATTGCTTCCGGAATTATTCCGTCTGTCAAGGTTAAGGTGCTCGGGAGTGACCTTTGTGCCTATGGTTGGGTGACAATATAGTGATATTCTCTATGGTGACGCGAGCACACCTATTATTTTAACACCAACCTTGGCTTATACCAAGTTATCTCTGGAAAAATATATGAATGCTAAGTCACGTTGGCTCTTAACCCTCAGGATTTTCAAGTGAGAAAATACAAGGGTTAACACACTGTAAACTCACAGGGACCAGATATAGGAAATCTCTAGGAAAGGTGAAATTTATGAAGTTGCATTAATTTCCTTAGATCCAGGAATTTCTACACCCATCCTTGTGCGGTAGCTTCAGGTGGCATTAAGATTCCCTCTTGAGTACCCTCATAGAACGCATTTTTCCCAGGGTTTTGGTCCTCAACAGTTCTAGCACTCTTGTATATGCATTACAGCTTTGTATTCTGCTCCTTGATTTTACATCTTAGATATTATAGATTACATCTGCTTTTCTCCTACTTTCATAGGAGAGGCCTTTGTGCTCCCACATTTTATCGACAACAATGTACTTCGTAGTGCAACTAACTCATTTGTGGTCATTTATTGGACATTAGTAAAATTATCTCATTTTATCTAATCTAATCTATCTTATATATGAGTTGTTATGTAAATCATTTTGCAGAACCAAGATATCATGGTCATACAAACATACTTTAAATGTCATTTGCAAAAGCTATGACACTCAAAGTTATAAGATGAAAACCATAGCAATTTCAGATTTCTCTATAAAAGAAGGCTATGTTGCATGGAAACATATATGGGTACGATATCCAGTACAGAGTGCGAGTACGATATTGGATATCCAATATGAGTATGAGTCTACTATCTATTATGAATACAAGTACAATTTCTAGTACAAATTAGAAGCATTTTTAGAACAACATGGGTATGGTATGGTTACGACAATTAATATAAATATATGAGACAAAACTTCAATATACCATTCATGAATTTATAAAGAAGGCCAAAAAGATAGAATTTTCATCAATATTGGTCGTTACAACATTGTCAAAACCAAAATGAATCTCCAAAAATCATATTGGGGATCCATCAATGATGCTTCATGGATACATTACAGGATGAACTTGTTACAAGTTCATCACTCAACATTGACAATTCGTGAATACACTAGGAGGGTGAACTCAACATTACAAAGCTCACCATTCGGAATCGACACTTCAGGATGTTAGCATTTGGGATTACTCTAAAAGTGTTTTCACCCAGCTAGGAGAGCGCTAGGTCTTCTAGTTCCTTAGCAATGCTTCATGGACATATGAATAGCTCAATTTGGGTGGGATGCTTGACCTTGGTTAGAGTGCTAGCATAGCACCCTTACCTTGGAGGTTGTTACCCTAATCGCCATGATGACTAACCCTTTGGGTGCACACAATAGGGGAGTCGAATAATCGATTATGAGAGGCACCTACATAGGAGAAGGAGAACTAAGCACTTGGAGGGGGGCACTTAGCCCTACGAACTTGGGACCATGTGATATCCACCTTGGAGGTTAGGCACTTGACTTGAGGACACTTGGGTTGAGAAGCATATTTGGTTTGTTGTGGACTTGGACACAGGTTGAGGAGTGGCATTGGATCTTAGTGACCACATTGGTACACATGTTGATGAGCATTAAGCACGAGAGGACATGTGGCACACAATTAGAGGAGAAGCACCTTGCATGAGGATACTTGAATAGCGGACCACCATGGAAGAGGGAGTGTTGGACTAATAGCTTGTTGGAGAGCATACCATCTTGGAGGAGGGGTGTTGAGCCCAAGGAGCACCATGCATGGCGGGTGTTTCATCTTTGGGGTTTCAATAAATCCTTGTGTGACACTTGTATATTCTTGTATTGTAAAGCGAGCATTGGGCACGAGAGAACATATGGCACACAGTTAGACGAGAACCACCTTCCATGAGGATACTTAAATAGTGGACCACCATGGAAGAGGGAGTGTTGGACTAACGACTTGTTGGAGAGCACACCATCTTGGAGGAGGGGCATTGAGCCCAAGGAGCACCATGCATGGAAGGTGTTTGATCTTGGGGGTTTGATAAATCCTTGGGTAACACTTGTATATTCTTGTATTGTAAAGTGAGCATTAGGCACAGGAAGACATGTGGCACATAGTTAGAAGAGAAGCGCCTTACATGAGGAAACTTGAATACCAAACAACTATGGAAGAGGGAGTATTGCACTAACAACTTGTTGGAGAGCACACCGTCTTGGAGGAGGGGCGTTGGGCCCAAGGAGCACCATGCATGGAGAGTGTTTGATCTTAGGGGTTCCATTAATCCTTGTGTGACACTTGTATATTCTTGTATTGTAAAGTGCTCCACATGGGGTTTCCTTGATAGTTACTTGTATGGACATAAATCCTTATCTTATGTTAGCCTCCCTCACTTACTCCATGTATAAAGGGAATAGAGAACTCTTGTAAATTGTAATATCATCATTGTACTCTATTCTATCTTTGTAATTATCTTGGATAAGTCTTGTTATCGTGGGATTTGTACGTATGCCAAAGCCCCAACACAAGTCTACAAATCCGTGTAACTACAAGATAACCCACAATTGTCACCTTGGTAGGTAAGCCCCAAGTTTTAGGGATGGAAGAGGTACAGCCCAGGGGATGCGTCCCCGGTAACCTCAAGGGATCAGATAGTAAGGATATGGTCAATCTTAGAGCGCCCTCTCACGGGTTACCTAACTCAAAGGGTCTACGTCTGTGAAATTGAGGCAAAAGAAGAGTTTGGTGTACCTGCTTGGAACAAGAACAATATAGCATATATGTATAACAATTTCCAAGTACCAATATGATAAAATACCTCAGTAGACAATAGACAACATAAATATATAATGGCTGAATTAAGTTTGCAGCAAAGTAACGGTTTATGACAGCCAATGAAGTTTTGTAACAGCCACAAGAAATATGGATCAGAATTGCATGAAATCCCAGTAGAAACTTAGCATTTATCCAATAGATCAAGTAGCATTTATCACAAGCAATTTCTGAGTAAGTTGGGCTAGTATTAAGTTAGTGTATGCAGCAAAATGAAGCAAATTATGAAGGTTGTTCCAGTGTTTTGCAGCAGCAGCAATAAAGTTTGTAAATTTAACTAAACTAGGGTTAGGAGAAGTTAGTAAAAGGCTTAGACAATAAAGTTTGAGAGCTGTTTGATCAATTCCTTCACAAGAGAGGAATGATACTAGTGCCTTTTGGGCCATGGATTTAATTACAACAGCAATAAGCACTAGGAGAAATAATGATAATAATATGTCCTAAGGATGATGAGATGAAGTTTGAGGCGCTAGCACTTTAGGGCCTTAAGTATTCAAGTCCCAAAAGATGAAATTTGCTAGAGAACAAGCACTTTAGGGCTCTAGTGAGGAATTCTTCTTCTTCCTTGGGCTCTCGAAATATATAGCAACAAATTTCTAGAACAAGACTTCTAAAGTCCTCACACTTTAGATCTCTAGAAGCCTACTCTAGACAACATTTTCTTGACAATTTAAAGGATGGAAAGATCTAGAGAGAGAAGGAAACACATTATGCTCCTCTCCTAGGGTTTCAGACAAGCAATAACAAAATCTTCAATATGAACAAGTAAAATTTACCATAACCATTCAATGCATGAAATGAAATTGCAGATTTTACTTACTTCATCAAGAATAATCAAACATAAAACCCTAGTTTGCAGAAAATTCCACCATAAATCAGCCAAGAAGCATCCAAAACATGTCCTCCAAGAAATGTGCACTAGTAAAAGAGACCAATAGCTCAAAGATGGTGAAAATTGCAGTCCTAATCTTCTTGTGAGAGGAAGAGTTGTGTCAAAATGAAATGCCAAGAGGTGTATTTATATCACCTCTTTGGCCTAAAACATCAACTTTATAATATAACAAGGCTGACTTCAAGAATTTGCCCTTATAACTACAAAATTCAAATTTTATATAAAACAACCCTAAAAGGGTGACATCATCCCTTAAAGGGTGACGTTATGCTCCATCAAGGTGACGTTGAGGTGGAAGTGAGCAATGCTAGGCCTCCAAAGGCGACCAGTCATGCAACATGTGCAAAAACATCACATCATAAACCTCCTCCATCAAACCCTAGCTCCTCCATGATGTCATGAGCTAGGTGGTTGACGTCCAGGCGTCCAAAGGCTAACGTCTAGGTGGAAAGAGGTGGGAGCCCGTCTCCTAGCCATGCTAGAGTGCCTCCAAAGGCAATGACCTCTTTCTTCAATGTGCAAATGGTGATTGTTATCCCCTAGCCTAGGGATAACTAAGGAGATTATGTCTCGAGGCCCAAAGGTCCTAGACATGGAATATTGAGAGTTAGATCGACTTGAGCATGGCCCTGGAGGGCCCATCCTTTTCTTTTTCAGCGCCTCCACTATGTTAGCAGCAGCAGCATCCATCACATCGACCTGGTCCTACAGGAGAGATGGGTCTTTCTCCATGAGGTAATGAGTCCGGGTATCATGGTATGTGTCACTCTAATTCTCAAAACTTCTGAATATGTGCATTAAATTCTTTTTGCTTCTAACATATGCTTGAACCTTATGCCTTTCAACTTGACCACACCTGGGGGAAATAACAAGATGCCCTAGTAAGCCGGTACCCATAGGGTTTAAGTTGCCACTAGGGGGATTCATGAAAGGTCATCGTCTGTTCCCACCATACTTACCACTTTCCATCTTTTTCCCGCTCATCCATCCCATACACTGGTCCTGGCATTGGGTTGGCCAAATATGAAAGGCTTGTACCTTACCTTGTGGGAGGAAGGGGCTAAAGTCCCAGAGGGTAAAAGTAGCTGGCAAAAGATAAAAGACAAAAGAATGAAACCTTGAGATGCTTCGCCCAGGGATCCCCGAGAAAGATATAAAAGGCTTCTCAGCAAGAAACAGAGGGACCCATAAAAATAATAAATCAAGACCTAATTGGAGCATAGGGGGTCTCATCACGAGCCAGCCTATTAGGACCATGGGCACATAGCGGTATGACACTACCATTCAGCTGGTCACCACTCCAGGGTAGTGGCTCTTGGTGGCACAGCCAAGAGAAAGGGGGTCTCATCACGAGCCAACTTTCTCATTTCCGTGAAGTGCTTGTGGGTAACATTGCCACCACTGGTCACCACGCTAGGGCAATGTCCCCCAATTAGTCTCTTGAAAGAAAAAGCAATAAAGAATAAAAGATAAAATGCATGAATGGGCTTGGAAACTGTTGCCGTCCTAATACACACTTGCTAACGTGAGCTAAGTCCTGCTCACTTAGTGTGTCCTTGGAGGCACAATGCCTAGGTTCTTAGTCCACACTGTCACCTTGACTAGAACCTCTTCCTTCTAGGCTTACTCCTAGATAAGCCAAGGGGGGTTGTCCCTAGTTACTAGATTGGTTTTAGAATTAAAGTTTCTAGGAGTTAGTTTTAATTCGTTAAGGCTAAAGTGGAAAACTAGCCTAAGATGATCAAGCAGCAAAATGCAAAGTGCAAGTTAACTACATGAAAATCAGCCCCTTCCCTAAGTCAACTAAGACTAGTGCCTAAAGTTGGGCAATGGGGTCAACTAAGTTTGAGGGTGGTTCAATTACAAAAAGTTTTACAAGTGAAACAGAATCAAGCTACCCCAAACCACAGATTACAATTAGTTACAAAAGAGTTCTAAGTATTACAAATGATTACAAGATCTACAAATCAGATACAAAGATACATAAGCTAGATACAAGATATGCCAATTAGATACAAAGATACACCA
>ML779857.1:677220-706578 GCA_009831015.1 Picea engelmannii
AAGGAACTCTCCTAATGAGGAAACCCTAAGGCAACTGACCTAACATGATCCATGTAGACTTATTACAATATTAACCCACGCAGGGGTGCGGTAATCCCGCTTACAAAATTTTGTGCTGGAGCATCAAATGCCCAAGTAGAACCAATACTGTCTCTGACATACTTGCATCTGATGATGCATATCTTCATGGCACATGAGTTGAACCCCTAGCTGAATAGGCGGTCAACAGAAACATTTGCATCCATGCCAAGGTGCAACTCACCCTCCTCAGAGGCACCCACACGTAAGCCATGCATTTCCCTTCTATCACTGCACCCATTGTCCAGACATCCCCTACCACCTCATCCACTCACATGGCCTAGATTTGACTTCACCCGGGAACATCCCACATCCAATGAGCATTAGGCCAATAGGACGTCCTAGCATCCCCTCCAAACTTGGCCTGTAGAATAGCATAACGTCTTTGAGCACTTGTTCGAGTAAAGGGGGTTTCATGCACATGTTTAAATCCCTTGATGATTAGATGTGATTGACATTACCATGATCCTTGTGATTATGAGCCCATGGAGGGTGTATTTGTTAATATTGTAGGGCCACACCCGATGGACAGGTACATATGGGGAGATGATTAGTTCGAACCTCCGTAGGGTTGAAAGCCCACCAGATGGATGCTGAGACCCCAGCCAAGGGCAGACACAGATTAGAGGATGACACCAGAGACAGAGGAGAACATTCCACCGAGGACAGCCTGGCAGGCTTGGAACCAAGGGGGTTTTGCCCTTTTCACCATGATGTAGGCCCATGATGTCACCCAGGTCACCCAGAGTTTTGGATGCTTTGGAGGCAGTTGTGTGCCAAGTGGCACGTATGCAGGATCCTGAGGCCCAAGGAGGCCTAACGTTTTGCTCCAGGAGGCCAATGTTGCCCTAAAAGGTCCTAACGTCACCCTAAAACGACATGACGTCACCTTTATAGCTTGTTTTAGGGTTTAATTGTGACATTTAATGTAAAACTGGATATTATGTGTAACAGGCCATGTCGGCCTTTTTGACCTAATTCTGGTCATTAGTGTTATATAAATAAGTGTTTAAACCCTTGTATTATTCATCATCTTTCACTCACACTTGTGAGGACTGAAATTTGCACCCTACTTAGGGTTTCTTGGCTGAAATTTTAGGCGCACTTGTTGAGGATGGCTAAATTTGGAGTATTTTGGCAAGTTTCCTGGTGGATGTGTTCAACTAGGGATTTCCTTGATGATTCTTGCTGTATGTAAGTGATACTTCTGCAATTCTTCTTAATTGAATGGTTATAGTCTTATTTATCTTCCATTTACATTCAAGATTATGAAATTGTTTGATTAAACCCTCAGAAGACTAGCACATGTTATTGTCCTAGCTTTAAAAGCCTTCACCTACTAGATCTTGCCAAAAGGTCATTCTTCTTGAAGCATGTGCTAAGGCCTTGCCATTGCAACACCTTAGTATCCATTGCTTCATCTTACCCGATTTTTGCTTCATCATTGAGTTAAAGAGAAAGGAAATCTACTAAGGGCTACCTACACCTTAGTAGCTAGTTTCCCCTTAGGGTTTGATAATTGGAGCCTTGGGTTACCAACACTCCAAATCTATCAATCTCTCTTGTCTTTGACTCTCCTATTATCAGTTTTCTTCAACATTTGCTACCACATCATTGACTCCATTTGCTCTAAAAGCACTAGTCTAAGTCCGCTTTTGAGTAATTGATCAAAACAACCATCAAAACCTATTCTTTGAGCTTCCTACTAACCATTTCTAACCCTAGAATAGCCTAACCTACTAACAATATTGTTGTTGTTACTAAAGTAAGCTACAGCCATTAACTGCAGCATTAAAAGCTTCTAAAAGCAATTGAAAAGGCTGATTTATACATTGTCTTGTTTGCTTCTAACAAATGCTAGCATTATGATTTCAATGGATGATGATTCTTAGTCATTTTGAAGCCATTTCAAGGCATTTAATGTGAAGTATTGTCTTATAAATATTGTTGTTATAATTTTCTGTTTACTTCATCATTATCAGCCAATTGATTTTATTGAGAAAGTCTATGGTTTTCTGAAGTGCTAACCAGCAAGTGTACTTTCAAATATATAGTTTCTTGTTGCTTTGTCCGAGCAGGTACACTTTGATATATTATCATTTCATTGGTTATTAAACCGGAACTTTCTGATCGATGGTGACTTGTGAGAGGGGATCTTTATTTAGACATTTTGACTTTGCCTTCTCAAACCCCCAGGTCACTGGAGACGTCTCCCTTGGGCCTACCACCCTAAAGAAAAAGAGGAATCCTATTAAGGTGATAATGATAGGATACCCTCAAGTTACGCCAATTTTCTCTCCTTCTACCTTTCCTTTTATCAAAGTACAAATTGTGTGATAACAACAATCACAAGCTTGCCCCAGACGTGGGGTTTTTGCATCCACCCTTAGGCTCCAAAGCCCTCACGAAGGTCCAAACAAAGTCATCTCCTCATGAATACCTAACCATCGAGCAAGGTCCTGCAAAGACAAATAGATGTGCCCTCCAAGGGTCCATAAGTCACAAGAATCATGCCAAATAAGCCAGATTTAATAACAGAACCACCCAAACATGTGCATCAAAACCCCTTTTTCAAATTAAACAAATGCTCAAAGAACTTATACAATTTGTCAAATTTAGGTGTGGGAGGGGTGTCAAGGCATCCTATTGGGTCAGTCAATCCCCAAGTTAAAGGTGTTTCCCAAGGGAAACCTATCTAAGCCATGTGTGAGTATGAGGTGGAGTGGGGTAAGACTTTTGGGCATAGGGTTCTTGACATACAAGGGTTTGCATTGTCTAATTTATGGCTGCCTTAGTAGAGGGTGTGTTTCCCTTTGTCCGCAATGCAACATTTTTCCAACACCCTTTATTTTCCATTAATTAATTATTGTGTTTCCAAGTTGAAGACAATAAGGGGCACTAAAAAGGAAAATACATAGCCTACATACGCTCTACCTTCGTTATCATGTGTTCCAAGAAGAACTATACCTATGGAAGAACAACAAGATAAGAATGGATATCATTAGATAATACACATGAAAGGATGAAATACAAATCATGTGGAAGCTATTGCAAGATAAGCCAAATCAATCATGAAGAGACTTAGAAGAAGCAAAGACAAAAAGAAGTCAGCAATCAAGAGGAAATTGGAAAAAGACTTATGACGTTTTGTAGAAGACAATAAGGATGCAGATGGAAGTGTGGACTCTGTTGGACGGAGGGAGCCGATTATATGCACTCTTACATGAAGCAAGGATTAGGAGGGAGCTAATCCTATGATCCATTGAAGATGAAGTATATATCCATGGTAGTAACCATGAAAGACAATATGTGTTCAATTCAATCTCAGAAGAAGTCTTCTTCGAAGCGAAGCCTTAAAGTATCCTTGGTTGTCCATCCAAATACGTGATCCTATGATGAAAGGAAGAAGTGGAATCTCTAGGGCATGGAATCTATAAGAAACTCCATGGACCCAAGAGCTAAAGAAAAACATGAGGAAGAACATGAAGATTCCAAGAAAGAAAGAGAAACCAAAACAACCAGTCATTGTATCAAGAATCATGGGATAACCAGCCTGATATTAACCCACTAAAAGCAATCAAGCAGAAGAACTGAAAGTCGTGATAAAGAACAGTGTATGGAAGACTTATGAATGAAAGCATTGCGAGATCTAGAACTAGAGGTTCTCCCAGATGGAGGGAGAAGACTATGATGATTACTTGTTCCAGTAAACCAGACTTATCTCTACATGAGTCACTATATCATCCGCAACATCCATGAGTTGCAGTTCTACATCAGATGAATGCAAAGAATGTTCTCCAGAGAAATTGAATAAAGAGCGTATGAAGAGCAACCTCAAGACTTTGAGGCATATCAGAAAGAGACCCTTGCATGCAGACAGAAGAAGACAACTTGGTGGAGAACCTCCAATGCACAGCAGAAGCGTGGTGAAGATTTTATATAACAGAGATATTGTATCAAGATGATTACTCAGTAGATCAGATCTCATGATGACAGAAGAAGTGCCACATGGATATGTTCCAGTTTTCCAACAGTGATATACTCTATTGATCAGAGCTACATGAAGCCTTCAAAGAAAACTAGTGTTCCAGACCGAAGTACATTTGAAATCAAGCATTACATTATCCATGATGAAGTCCAAAAAGGACAAAGTGGTTCTCCAATACATATCTCCACAAATGAGCAGATAAGCAGACATTTTGGTAAAGCTTCTATCCAAGATGAAAGAGTTTGCATACTCACGCTGGAGCTCGTGGAGATGACTTCCTTATTGAAAAAGGAAGAGATGACTCCCGGGTTGGGAGGGAGCACTGAAAATATTATTGAGGACATTCATTTTCAAGATTGAAAAATAGTCCAACTTCGACATATTCTTTCTTGTTCGGAAAGTGGATTGAGATTTCTAACGGACAGCAATTTCCCATTGTGGTTAACATAGGAAATCGTCCAGATTGTTGATGTATCATAGACATCGACTTTCCATTGTGGTTAACATGGGGAGTGGTCTAGGGCAATATCTCTTCTTGAGGGTTACTCGAGAAGACTGGCTCGCCTCGCCGAACAGCGATTTCTCATTGTGGTTAACATGAGGAATGGTCTTATTTTGAGATTGATACAGGACAGTCTTTTCCTCTTGTGGTTAACAGAGGAACTGGTCCGGACAAGCATTCCTTAGGGTTTATAAATTCTCTCCAGGGTGCACTTTGACTAGTGTAGGAGGAATGGCCCAGGGTGGGGAAGGGTCCAGGCTCAGCAATCAAGGACAGACATTCCTTAGGGTTTATACATTCTCTCCAGGGTGCACTTCATTTCAGTGGATTGGGCAACTTGTAAGGAGGGTGCATCTCTACTTCTTGGACTTGTGTTGCAGCTTGAGACAAGTTGATATTGTATCAGGTTCATTTGTTTCATGTAGTTGTTGTATTCCACCTTCTATTCTCCACATATATAGACTTATATTCCAAACTGGTTTTACCTGGGGGCGGTTTATCCAGGGTCATATTGACTAAAAATACATGTGTTCATTTTCATGTATGCTAGTGTTTAGAACATCTTTATTTCAACAGTAAACATCTAGAGGTGTGATACATATTTTATGGTATGCATGTGCTAACCTGATGGTGACTAAAACTACATGCTAGAGCACCTAAAAAGCCTATGTCACCGTAACAAAACAACAGTGAAATTCCTAATCTGTTTGCTGATATAAAACAACAACAAACAAGTGTGTGACAGCAGAAACTTAGAGCCATCTTGAGGTCAAAGACAGAACTAGATGACAACCTGTTAGGACCTGGAAAAATCTTCACAACTTACTAGGACGTGATGACACCCACCAAGGTTAAATAAGGCAAAGGGTATAATTTCCAAGCAAACGTTATGTAATCAAGAAAGGATTATTTGTAACATATTCAAATGCTTCAATTATTAGAGTGACACTTACCATGATACTGGACTTATTACCTCATGAAGCAAGACCTGTTGTCCTCTAGGGCCAGGCTAGTGTGATGGATGTTGTTATGTTGTTGATGATGATCGATGGTGCAAGTCAAGATAGGAGGGACTCTATGGAGCTCTACTAGTCAATTTGGCTCTCGACACTCTCTGTCTGCTACTTGTCGACATGGAGACATGATCTCCTTAGTTACCCCTAGTCTGAGGGGGGTAACAAGTCTTATAGGGAGCAAGATGCTAGTGTTAGTAAGTAACCCTACGAGAAAGACAACAAGAGAAAAAGACGTCTTGGATGTTCTTGGAGAGATTGCTCTTGTGAGATGCTAGACTTTGCTTTTATGAGAGGCTAGGTTTTGTACTATGCATATAAACCGTAGATAAGAACATGACGGTGGAGGAGATGATGACTTGCCTTTTGGCTCTTGTTGTAGCGCTAGGGTTCCAACCCTCATAAAAGGCATGAACAGAAGAGCTAACACTTTGGATGATTTTGTAGCCTTGTTCTTGTGTGATGCATGAGGCTAGGGCAAGATCATGAAAATCCTAGCTTGATAAGTCTTGAGATTGGTGTGATGCCTTGCTTGGAAGAAGACTCGGTTATTGTATTCTTGATATTTGCTTGTCTTGGTGCAAGAGTTGAATACTTGAGGTTTGAGGACTCAAACCCTAGGATGCACATGGAGTCTAGTGCTAGAGTTGTCTTGTCGTGTACTTGTGTGATGCCACATGGATTAGGTTTGTAAACCATTGTTTTTAAACTTGGACTCGAACTCGAAATCGATTGAGGGCCAACTCAGACTAGAAATGATCTAATTTCAAAGATTCGATTTACTAAAAAATATATAAAATATTTAAATTTTAATAAAAATATATATTGTAAAGATTCCAAACCATTGGAGAGAAAATATGCAAACTCTGCTCATGCATATACCATATAATGGTGAATATATCAAAAAATTTCAAAATAGGATTGAGTACAATACATATAAACAACAAAACGCATAATCAATGAGACTCTAAATCCCTTCTAAACTCTAGAGTCTATAAAACATGCTACAACCATCTCCTTTTTCCTAGCCTCATCTTCTTCAAATTTGGTAAGTTGATTTTGCAATTCCAATCTAATCTATTCAATCTCCTCCAATGGGGCCATGCATGGGGCAACTTGGCCTCTTATACCAACCAAGTGTTTTTTCAACCTATGAATACCCCCTCCCTCGCTATGCATTTCTTGCAATAAATGCAATAAATCTTCTCGTCAACAAGATCAACATGGATCCAGGCAAAGTCTTTGACTCTTGGGACCATGGTAAAATTCCAATTTGCAAATTCAAATATGCAACATTGCAAACCCTATCTTACATTCTTAATATGAAAAGCTCATACTTCAAACTTCAAACTTCAAACTAGTAGCACATTGAAAGTACAAAACTTTAAAGATAGATTTCAGATCTGCAATTTAATGAGGAAAAGATAGGGACAAATTTATTACTTAATTATTAACATATGATATACTTGGTTGGGACATGTTATTGCACAATTTGTACTTGTCCAAAAGCCAAAGGCAAGTGGACGATAAATTGGCGTAACAGGAGGTTGTCCTATCACTGTCACCTAAATAAGACACCTCTTTCTCTTTAGGGATGAAAGCCCAGGAGAGACATCCCCGATGACCTGGGGGTTTAAGAAGGCAAAGGTAAAGGTATCAAGAAAAGTTGTCCCCTCTCACAAGTCACACCGAACAAAAAGTCCCGAAGGTTTAACAATATGAAGCAAAGGTATACTTAAGTGTACCTACCCAGAACAAGACAACAAGAAAACACTATTTTGCAAGTAACAAGTGATGTTAGTCCTTCATAAAACCTTAGACTTGTCAATGAAAACAATAACTTGATATAAGATGAAGCAAACAGAAGTCTATAACAGCAATGTATATATGATGATGGCTTCACAATCAATGTCTTAAATAAGCTTCAAAACGACCCAAAATGATAATCTAACAATACCAATATCCTAGCACTTGTCAGAAGCTAATGAGGCAATGTAAAAATCAACTTTAGTAATTGCTTTTAGGAGCTTTTATGCTGTAATAATAGGTTGTAGCATACTTTTGTAACAGCAACAAGAATGTTAGTAGATTAGTCTAATCTAGGGTTAGAAAATGTTAGCAAATAGATTGAGATATAAGATTTGAGGGTTTTTCTCATCAATCAATCAAGTATAAGGTCTAGATCAGTGTCTTTAAGGCTAATGGAGTCCATTTTTGCAGCAGCAATCTTGAAGCAATCAAATGATAATGTGTGAACCAAGGACAAGAAGGATGATGGTTGAGGTGTTCGCAACCCAAGGCCTCAATCAACAAACCCTAGGAGGAAAACGGCTCTAGGAAGTAGGTAACCCTAGGCCCCAGTGGTTTTCCTTCTTCTTTAGCTCAAGCTTGAAGTAAATAACGGCTTGATGAAGCAAATGATGCTAGAGTGCTACAATGGTAGGGCTCTAGCACATGCTTCAAAGGATAGGTTTTTCTAGCAAAATCTAGTAGGTGAAAAGCTATTGAGACAAGGACAATAACATGTGCTTAGTCTCCTAGGGTTTTAAGCTAGCAATTTCATAATCTTAGTAAAATGCAAAGCAAAGATACTATAACCATTCAAAGAAAAGAAGAATTGCAGAAATTCACTTACATTCATCAAGAATAATCTACCAAATAGCCTAGTTGAAGACTTTCCACCAAGAAAATGCCAAAAAAACACCGAAATAAGCCTCCTCCAAGAGTTGTGCACCACTTCATTTAAGCCAATAAACCCTTAGGAAGCCAAATTTCAGACCTCACTTGTGTGAGTCCAAGACTGATGATAAAATACAAGGGTGAATTCCCTTATTTATACAATCAAAATGACCTTTAGTTACAAAATTAGGTCAAAAAGGCTGACATGGCCAGTTTACATGAGAAAATCCAATTTTACACAAATTTCTCGAATAAAACACTAATTTTAGTATTTTAGGGTAACGTCATGTCCCTCCTAGGGTGATGTTAGCCTTCTTGTTGGAATGTTAGCCCTCCAAGTGAAACGTTGGGGTTCAAAACCCCTCAGGAACTACCACACGTGCCAACCTAAGCCGTCCTCAAGCTGGATACCTCAATTGGGTGACGTCTTAAGGCTTTGAATGATGATGTCAAGGGCCAACATCATGGTGGGAGGGCAAGATCCCCCTGGGTCTAGGCCTGCCAAGTTGTCTCTGGTGGAACGTCCTCCTCTCTCTCTGATGCAAGCCTCTAGTATATGTTTGCCCCTGGCTGGGGTCTCAGCATCTATCTGGTGGGCTTTTAGCCCTATGGAGGTCTGAGCTAACCATATCGCCATATGTACCTGTCCATCGGGCATGGTCCTGCAGCAACAACAAGTATGCCCTCCATGGGCTCATAAGTCACATAGATCATAGCAATGTCAATCACATCTAATAATCAAGTTACCCAAACATGTGCATGAGACCCCCATTTCTCAGACAAGTGCTCAAAGACGCTATGTTATTCTACAAGCCAGGTTGGAGAGGGCTTCAGGACGTCTTGATAGGCTAATTCTCCTTAAGTGTGGGATGTTTCCAGGTGAAGACCAATCTAGGTCATGTAAGTGCATGAGACAATATTGAGATGTTAGGGCAAGGGGTGCAGTGATGATAGAAAAATGTGGGGCTTACCTATGGGTGCCTCTGAAGAGGGTGAGTTGCACCTTGTCATGGATGCAAATGTTTCCTAGCCCATTCAATGCCTTTTTACTTTTTTATCTTATTGCTTTTTCTTTCAAGAGAATAGCTAGGGGACACTTCCCTGGCGTGGTGACCAGTGGTGACAGTGTTACCCACAAGCATTTCACGGAGATGAGAAGGTTGGCTCGTAATGACACCCCGTTTCTCTTGCCTATGCTACCAAGGGCCACTACCCTAGCGTGGTGACCAGCTGAATAGTAGTGTCATAACGCTCCATGCCCATGGACCTAATAGGTTGGCTCGTGATGAAATCCCCTATCCTCCAACTAGGTCTTGAGTTTATTTATTTTATGAGTCCTCCTTACCGAGAAGCTCGTTATTGCTTTCTCGAGGACCCCTGGGCAAAGCATCTGAAGGTTTTGATCTTTTGGCTTTTATCTTTTGCCAGCTACTTTTACCCTCTGGGCTTTTAGCCCCTTCTTCCCACAAGGCAAGGTACAACCCTTAACTAGCTTAGCAAACCCAATGCCCGAACCAATGTAGGGGATAGATGAGAGGCAAGATGATGAAAAGTGATAAGCATGGTGGGATTGGACGATGACCTTTCATAAACCCACCCAGTGGCAACTCACTCCTAAGGGAACCAACTTGCTAGGGCGTTTTGTCATCCCTCCAGGTATGGACAAGTCAAAAGGAGAATTAAATGCACATATGCAAATGTTTTGAGAATCAGAGTGACACATACCATGATAACCGAAATCATTACCACATGGAGCAAGACCCACTGTTGCTTCAGAACCAGGCTGATGGGATGGATGTTGTTGTTGTTGACAGGATGGAGGTGTTGAAGAAGAAGGATGGGCCCTCCAGGGCTAGCCTCAAGTCAATATGGCTCTCGGTACTCCATGTCTAGGACCTCTGGGCCTCGAGACATAATCTCCTTAGTTATACCTAGGCAAGGGGATAACAGGACAAACCACTACTCTGTAATGTTGCTTCAAAATTCCAAATGCTCCCAAATGCTCAATGAGAGAGGTGTGAGGCAAATATATGGCGGGGTTGGTCTCTTTATAGTGTTTTGGTAGGATTTAGAAGTTAGGGTTTTTTATCTTTTTATAAAAAATTTGAATTTTGTAGATTGAGTTTGCCACGGTGGGGTCCAATACCTACTCAGCCAAGTAGGTATGAACTCAACAGAGTAGAGTCAGTTTGGTACCGAACTAGCCGAATCATGCTTTGACTCGACTGGTTCGATACCAAACCGACCCTTTGAACCAAACAAATCATCAAGTCAATACAATTGCCAATCAACTCGACCAAGTCGTATCGGACTGCTTTTAAAAGCTATCTTGTAAACCATAAGGAAGACAAGAGCATTAGTGTGGAGAGCTTGTGTGATACAAACTTGGTGTATGTGCCGAGGAGGACTTGTTGATGTTGATGCTAGCTTTTTGACAATCTTTGGTGGAGTGACTAGTTTTGGTTGGAAGTGATTCCTACCTAGCTAGGAGTTGATGGCTAGGATTTGGAGAACTTGACTTGTACCAGCTTTGTGATAAAGTTGTGATATGTACTTCTACTTCATTTCTTGTGTGTGAAGTTTCCAACTATCCAAATTTTGAGTACTTGCAGATCCGATTTTCAACTTAAGTTATCTTCATGATTAAATAGATTTCAACCTTGGTTATACATGTTGATTTGATATAACATTGAACAGATTTGGTTAAGTGATTTAAGACATATATTGAAAATAAAAGATCAGATTTACTGCTGTAATAATGTGCAGTAATAAAGTATTTTCAGATCTCTAATTTGCTTGGGAAATGTGCCCTGATATCGCACAATTTGTACTTGCCCAAAAGCCAAAGGCAAGTGCACAATAAATTGCCGTAACATGAGGTTGTAATATCACTGTCATCTTAATAAGACACATCTTTCTATTTAGGGCTGAAAGCCCAGGGGAGACATCCCCGGTGACCTGGGGTTTTGAGAAGGCAAAGGTAAGGGTATCAAGAAAAGTTCCTCCCCTCTCACAAGTTACATTGATCAAAAAGTCCCAAAGGTTTAATAAGATGAAGCTAAGATTTGTTTGAGTGTACCTTTCCAGAACAAGACAACAAGAAAACACTATTTACAAGTAACAATTGATATTAGTGCTTCGTAAAACCTGTTGATTTTTCAATAAGCAAGGCTTAAGCATGAAGCTCATTCCATTTTAGCATTTTACTTGAACCATAAACAATTTGTTGCACCAACCAAGATCACAAGAAGAAACACCATGCACAAGTACACAAGAAGTATCCTAGGAAACCCTTCTCAACAAGGGAAGAAAACCCAGCCAATCCTTTGATATATTCTTCAAGAGAAAGACCTCCACCACCATAAACACCTAGCACACAAAAGGGTGCTCACAAACCCTAGAAACCTAGCGCCCAAGAGAGGTGCGCACTTTTCCCAAGAACAAGAGTTTGCTGAAATTTCCAAACTCACACTTGTGATATGTTTCCTCAATGGGAAATTTACCTTTACTTATATTAGACTGAACCTATCAACAGTGGTGTCTATTGGCACAACAGGGCCGACCTTGTTGATATTATGGTAGTTGCGGGAGGTATTTACCTCCACGTGTAAACCTGATGAGGATAGAATACTCTGGGAAGAAAGAAGAAACCCTAATGAGTTGGCTAATAACCCTAGAAGACTTGTCGTCTCAAGAAGATAATTTATATAAGGTTATTAACCTCCAAGAGAAGAAGTCAGCCAGAAGAAATAATATATGCTAAATAGACAGATACCAAGAATGAGAAGTCGGCCCAGGCAATTAGCCAGATTTACTATAAATACAGGAGGTCAGTCTTCATTCTGGCAGGCAGTCTCAGAATTGCAGAGCAACGCTTGTGCGCACTACAGTGCCCATTTTTGTGCACAGGTTTGGAGGAGAGTTGCCATTGCAGCTGTTGCAGCTAGCAGATCACGTTTGGCTTGGACTATCTCTTGGTTAGGGTTTGGACTATCTGATCAGCTCTGGTTGGTGCGTTATCCTTGGGGAAAGGTGCACTACCCTTTGTTTGGCTATCTAGCCTAGGGTTTGCTGCCAGAGTGATTCTCTGTCAAGGTTAAGGCTATGTTACCGGATCCGCCTGATCTGAACGCTGGATCCGTGGATCCGCCTTTCAAATCCGGATCCGCTCGGAAACGCCAAAAAAACGCCACCTGTCGATTCTGCTGAAACTGGAAACGGATCCCGCAAGAAGGAGACAGATCCCAAGCTCCCGACCCCACACACGCGCGCGGATCCGAGCAAAAATTATGCTAAATTTTTAGGTTTTGGGTATTTTTTAGGGTTT
The DNA here is from genome assembly GCA_009831015.1 of Picea engelmannii. Lineage (NCBI taxonomy): Eukaryota > Viridiplantae > Streptophyta > Pinopsida > Pinales > Pinaceae > Picea > Picea engelmannii. The sequence continues at coordinate 689,808 of ML779857.1, forward strand.
TTTGTGTATTTGTTTTAAATATAGAGCAGAATTTAGTTTAGTTTACTCTTTGTTAGTTTAGTTTTAGTTTAGTAATATTATAATATATTAAAATTTAGAATTTAGTTTAGTTTAGTCGCTGTTAGGTTTAGTTTAGTTTAGTAATATATTAAAATTTAGAATTTCAGTAATTACTATTTAATTTAGTTTACTTCTTGTTAGTTTAGTTTTAAATTTTTAATTTAGTTTAGTATTTAGTTTTACAGTTTACTATTTAGTTTATTATTTAGTTTAGTTACTAGTAGTAGGTTATAACTTATTATTATTTAATTTAGTATTTTTAAAATTTACTATTTAGTTTAAACTTTAAACTTTAGTTTAACCATTTAATATTTATTATTTACAAGTATATTTAAATTTTAATATTAAATTATTTAAAATTAAGTTTAGTTTAGTTTAGTAACTAGTTTAGTTTAGTAAACTAGTATAGTTTAATTTATTTAAAATTATTTTAATACTAACCAACTTAAGTTTAGTTTAGTTAGTAAAGTAGTTATTCATAAATAACTCAAATTATTTATTAAAAAAATTAAAATATTATTATATTTTTTGTACGTGGCGTTTCCCCGCCGTATCCGGATCCTGGCTTTTCAAAAATCTGGCGTATTTGTATCCGAATCCGTATTCGTATCTGTATCCGAATCCGAATCCTAGTAACATAGGGTTAAGGTGCTCGGAGGGTGGCTTCGACCTGTGGTTGGGTGACAATAGTGATATTGTCAATGGTAAAACAAGCACATCCATTATATTCTAACAGGTTATGGGCCCACGCCTCCTTCATTCAAATAACCGTTGGAAGGAAACATAGCCGTAAGGAGATTAAGCTCGTTGAAGAACTGTCGCCAGGGTTTCTAACAGGAGCAGTCACCATAGCACTGTCGCTAGGGTTATTAGCAGGGGCAGTTGTGGAAACCCTAATCCTCTCGTTGAGGCACCTTAAGTGAAGGGATTGACCTAATTTCTGAACAGATCAGTGTGCCCTAGCCTAACGCATCTCCTGATACTCTCAGCAAGCCAAGACGTCAAGTTTAAGTTTTTGGTCAGATCTAGGGTTGACCAAGTCAAAGAAGCCATGACTTACTCTATGAATTCAGAAAACAAATTAGATGGAGCTTCTAACTTCAGAGCATGGAAGACAAGCAGGGATGATTTTAAGGATGGAAATTTATTTTAAAATGTAGAAACCTTGGCGAATCTTAATGATCCTTCATATGCCAACTATAAATGTTTGGCGATATTTTTGTAAAAATATTCAAATTTCTAAGCATTTTATAAAATTTTCGTTATTTTTAAGGTAAAATAATTTTATCCTATAGAATTTGGGCAAATAATTTTTAAAATAACGAATCTCATTTTTGGAAAAACCATGGAAAATTAACCCATGAGCGAAATTTAGCCCCTAAAATCATCCATGAAGACAAGCATTGACCTCATCCTTGCCAAGAATAAAGTGTTGGGTATAGTGAAAGGAAAGATCGTGAAACCAGAGTTTGAAGAAGGAAAAGATAAGGAACCATTGAACGTTGCAGTTATGGAGAAGTTCAAAGACGGTGACATCAATGCTATGAGTATCATAGTGGAATCTATAAAAGACCACTTGATACCCTACATCTCCCATCTTGACTCATCGAAGAAGATGTACGATGCCCTAACAAACCTCTTCTCAGTCAAAAACATTGGACAAATAATGAGACTGAAGAATGAACTTCTTGACATGAAGATGAATGATGATGACAGCATAACATCATACTTTATGAAAATCTCTCAGTTAAGAGATCAACTACAAGCTATTGAAGAAATGATTTCAAAGAAGGAATTGGTAAACATAGTACTCAATGGTCTTCCCAACATGTGGGATGCATTTGCCGCAAGCATGAACACAAGGAAGGAGTATCCTACATTTGAATAACTTTGGACTTGCTGTGCTCAAGAAGAATCCAGGATCAGTGCAAAAGAGAAACCCCAAAAGAAGTACGATGATCAAGCCTTCACAGCAAGATTCAAGAATTTCAGTAACAAAAGGAAGCTTGGTTCAAGGAGGAAGCCAAATCAAGAGAAAGAGATTTCAGAAATACAATGCTTCAACTGTGGAAAGTATGGTCACTACAAGAATCATTGTCCCGAGCTAAAGAAAAGGAAGGAGAAACACCAAGCATCAGTTACCGAAGAAAAGAAACCTACAAAGAAGACTAAGCAAGATGAAAGAGACTTCTTCTTCTGAAGGTAACAATACCTTTCTTAGTTCTTGTACATATCCTGTTTGCATCGTCTCTATACATATCTCGTATATCTATCTATTAGAAGATAATATGCTCCAAGAAGAACTATACTTGTGGAAGAACAACAAGATAAGGATTGCTATCATTATATAAGTCAGATAATACACATGAAAGGATGAAATACATCAAACAAATCATGTGGAAGCTATTACAAGATAAGCCGAAATCAGAATCAATCTTGAAGAAACTTAGAAGAAGCAAAGACAGAAAGAAGTCACGATCAAGAGGAAATTGGAGAAAGACTTATGACACTTTGCAGAAGGCAATAAGGATGCAGACGGAAGCGTGGAATCTGTTAGATGGAGGGAGCCGATTATATAAAAAAGAGCATGTACTCATACATGAAGCAAGGATTAGGAGGGAGCTAATCCTATGATCCATTGAAAAATGAGGAAGTATATATCCATGGTAGCAACCATGAAAAGCAGTACGTGTTCAGTTCGATCTTAGAAGAAGTCTTCTTCAAAGAGAAGCCTTAAAGTATCCCTGGTTGTCCATCCACATCCGTGATCCTATGATGAAAGCAAGAAGTGGAGTCTTTAAGGGCATGGAATCTATAAGAAACTCCATGGACCCAAGAGATAAAGAAAAACATGAGGAAGAACATGAAGATTCCAAGAAAGGAAGAGAAGCCAGAACAACCAGTCATTGTATCCAGAATCACAAGATTACCAGCCTGATATGAACTCACTAAAAGCAATCAAGCAGAGGAACTGAAAGTTGTGATGAAGAACATTGTATGAAAGACTTATGAATGAAAGCATTGCGAGATCAAGCACTAGAGGTTCTCCCAGATGGAGGGAGAAGACTATGATGATTACTTGTTCCAGTAAACCAGACATTCCTCTACATGAGTCTTTATATCTGCAATATCCATGGGTTGGAGTTCTACATCAGATGAATGCAAAAAATGTTCTCCAGAGCAATTGAACAAAGAGAATATGAAGAGCAACCTCAAGGCTTTGAGGTATACCAGAAAGAGCCCCTTATATGCAGATAGAAGGAGATAACTGTTAATGTTTAAGCCATTATTATAGTTCTTTGCATTTCAATAGATAATAATAACATAATACAAGATCACTGAGAAATTCACAATCACAAGAGACACAGCATTTATCCTGGGAAACCCTCTAGGGGAAGAAAACCCAGCAAAACTTCCTTATTATAGATAGCCAATACAATGCCAAGAGATAACTCAAGCAAATACAGAAAGTCCTCTCCTAAAGATGTGCCTCTCTCTCTCTCTTCTCCAAATGCAGTTCCAAAACTTGTCTCTCAATGAGCAAGTGAAGTGTGTCTAAGTGAGGCGCTAGCCTCCTTATTTATACAAGATTGGCATGTGTGGGAGTGTCCTTTCACTGGCAGGGCCGACTTCTCCTACTGGGTGGTTATAACCACCTTTATTATATTCCGAGGCCACTTTGATATATTCTGGGGCCGACTTCTCTTTCTGCCTATTACAATTATATTATGACCAATCCGCAAAAGGGGATTTTGTCCTTCTACAATAGCCGACATGATCAATCCATAATGGGGATTGATCCAATAAATAATATATCAAATAATAATAAGAATACACTTTGTGGTTCAATTATTTCAACACTCCCCCTTAAGAACAAGGGTATTCTTCAACAGCATCAGACGAGAGAGAGGCCTTTATCATCAACAGCATCATGAAGACATCATCATCAATATCATCTTGGAAAACTGACTAGCGTATCTATAAATCATCAGAGGTTTTCTTCATCGGCAGCATCGTCATTCTCAAAGGAATGCAATCATCATCTGCATCAATATGTATTAGTATAAAACAAATACATCATCATCATCACAGCACGAGGCTGGCTCATCATCATAATACTAGATTGGCTTTATGTCACAGCTATCAAGTCGAAAGCACAGTTCTAGTCTCATCTCATAGTCTTGCTTTACGTCACAGCAATAAAGTTGGAAGCAAGATACTTGTCCTGCATTATGTCACAGCAATCAAGCTAGAAGCAGGATACTAGACTAGCTTTACGTCACAGCTATCCAGCTAAAAGCACAGTGCTAGTCTCATCTCATCGTCTTGCTTTATGTCACAACTGTCAAGCCGGAAGCAAGATGCTCGTCCTGCTTTACGTCACAGCAATCAAGATGGAAGCAAGATAATAGACTGGCTTTACGTCACAGATGTCAAGCCAGAAGCTCAGTACTAGTTACATCACATCTTCTTGCTTTACGTCACAACCCTCCAGTTGGAAGCAAAATACTAGACTGGCTTTGCGTCACAGCTGTCAAGCCGAAAGCTCAGTACTAGTCACATCACATCTTATTGTTTTACATCACAACCATCCAGTTCGAAGCAAGATACTAGACTGGCTTTGCGTCACAGCTGTCAAGACGGAAGCTCAGTACTAGTCACATCACATCTTCTTGCTTTGCATCACAACAATGAAGTTGGAAGCAAGAGATGTTTCATCACAACAACTACTCCCCCTTTTGAAGAAGGTCCTTTCGAACTATACCAAGCTTATCTCGAAAGTGCTCAAACTTTACACGAGATAGAGGTCTGGTCAACACATCAGCAACCTATTCATCTATGCTAACGTACGGGAGCTTTATGGCTCCCCTCTGCACCATGTCACGGATGTAATGATATCGAATATCTATCTGCTTCGACCTATCATGGAATACATGATTCTTTGTCATCTTTATGCAGTTCTGGTTGTCACGTAGGATCATGGTTGCTTTCATCTCTAGGTCAAATAGGTCGGTCAGCAACTTTCAAAGCCATATAGCTTCGCAGTTGGCAGAACATTCAGCAATGTATTTTGTTTACGATGTGCTGAGAGCAATGCTAGATTGCTTCCTACTCTGCCACGAGATCATGGTTGATCCCAAACTGAAACAGCATCCTGAAGTGCTTTTCCTGTCAGAAACACTTCCTACCCAATCTACATCAGTATATCCACTCAATGTGAAATCATGATCTCCATCATAGCTAAGACCACAATCTATTGTACCCTTAAGATACTGTTATCCAAGATTTCTAGGGATAACTAGGAGATCATGTCTCGAGGCCCACAGGTCCTAGACATGGAGTACCGAGAGCAAGATTGACCTGAGCATGGCCCTAGAGGGCCCATCCTTTTCTTCTTTCATCAGATTCGTCTTGTCAGCAGCAACAGCATCCATCACCATCGGCTTGGTCTTGTATCGGAGAAGGCTCTTGCTCCATCAGATAATTGGGCCAGGTATCATGGTATGTGTCACTTTTGATCATTAAAACCTTTAAATATATGCATCTGATTCCTTTTATCTCTGACAACTACTTGGATCTTACATTAACCCACTTGACCATGCTTTGGGAGATTGACAGGGTGCCCTAGCAAGCCTGTGCCCATAGGTTTTGGTTTGCCACCTAGGGGATTTCTGAAAAACCATCGTCTACTCCCATCATACCACCACCTTTTCATCTTATCTCCCGCTCATTTATCCCATTCCCCTTGTCCAGGCATTGGATTGACCTATTTGTAGGGTTGCACCTTATCTTGTGGGAAGAAGGGGTTAAAGGCATAGAAGGTATAAGCAGTTAGTAAAAGATAAAAGCCTAGAAATAAAACCTCGAGATGCTTCACCCGGGGATCCCCAAGAAGGCAATAAAAAGCCTCTCAGCAAGAAACAATAGGGACCCGGAAAATAACAAACAAGACCTAGCCAAGAGGATAGGGTGTCTCATCACGAGCCAACCTATTAGGTTCATGGGTACTTAACAGTATGACATTGCCACCATCTGGTTACCACGCCAGGGCAGTGACCTTTGGTTGCATGGCCAAGGGAAAGGGGGTCTCATCACGAGTCAGCCTTCTCATCTCTATGAAAGTACTTGTGGGTAACACTGTCAGCTCCGGTCACCATGCCAAGGCAGTGTCCTCCGATTGGCCCTTGAATAAAAAGTAAAAGAAGAAGAAAAAGCAAATAAAGAAAAGAATAAAGGCAACAAAGGGCTTGGAAAAAATTGCATCCATGACGGGTACAGCTCACCTTCTACAAAGGCACCCATAGATAACATTATGCATCCCTGGCTCTCACTCTACCCACATGTCTGGACAACCCCTAGCCACATCACCTCATTTACATGGCTTGGATGAAACCTTCCTGGAGACTTCATTTTCTTGTGGATACTAGCCCAATAGGACGTCTTGTCCTTTTCTTCGATCTTGTATTGTAGGTTTTTGTAATCTCTTTGATCTATTGACCAATATATCAGGGTTTTTATGCATATGTTTGATAATATTAATGATGAAATGTGATTGACATTGCTATGATCCCTGTGACTAATGAGCCCATGGAGGGCGTAGTTTTTGATGTGCAGGACCATGCCCGACAGACAGGTACCATTTGGGTCGGTACACATGGGGAGATGATCAGTTCGGACCTCCATGGGGCTTAAGAGCCCATCAAATGGTTGTTGAGACCCCATCAGAGGGGCAGAGACAAGATAGTATTTGACCGAGGTTTTGCACCAAAGAAGAAGAGGATGTTTCACCAAAGGCACTTTGGCAGAGCCCGGCCTAGCAGGAATGACCCCTCTTCAGTGGAACGCTGGCCTTGGAAGGCTCAGAACGTCCCCATCCTCCTCCTGACGTCATCCAGCTTCATGGGCATTTTTGGAGGCAGACTGGGCAGCAATGGCACGTGTGGCATGTTGGAGAGACCCCTGGGGGGCTAACGTTTTGCTCCTGGATGTCTCATCTGCCCTAAAAGGGGCTAGCGCCTCCCTTGAAGGGGATTTTACCTTTTTTACAACTCAGTTAGGGTTTTAATTTGACAACTTAATGTAAAAACAGTATTCTGGTCTTGTCGGCCATTTTTATGACCTAAAATTAACTAAGGTCATTGATACAGTATATATTGAGGAGGTTTGGCCTCATTTCAACAGAACACATCACTCACTCATTTAGTGAGGTCTGATTTTAGCACCCTACTTGGGGAAATTTGTTGGTTTAGTGAGGCGCACTTGTTGAAGGAAGGCATTTCTTGGCATTTTTGGCATTTCTCTTAAAAGAAGGTTTACAACTAGGGTTTGCATGCTATTTCATGGTGATATGTAAGTGTTTTTTCTGCAAAAATTTTTGATTGAATGGTTGTAGTCTTATATTCTGGCATATGTTTATAATTTGTTGATAAAAAACCCTAGGTGATAAGCACACAAATAGGTCCTTGTTTCATGTCCCCTAAAAGAGAAATTTTCAGCCATTGAAGAAGGAAGGAAGAGCCTAGCCATAGCTACACTTTTATTGCTTCTTCTCCCTGAGCTAGCCGTACTTTTTGAAGTCAAGAAGGAGGAGACGTCCCAGGCCTAGGTTATCTACACCTAGGGTCATCCTGCTTCTAGGGTTTGGTGATAGAGCCTTGCTTTAGCAACACTCTCCCTCACTACACTCTCTAGTCTTGATTTATCTTTCATGCTAGCCGTTTTTGCCAAGTTAACCTAAGGAAGGAGGAGAGAGCACGAGGCCTTGCTTTAGCAACACCGGAGTGAGCCTCTCTCCCCTAGGGTTTTGATTCTGAGGCCCTGCCATAGCAGCACTTCAGAACCCTTCCCTCTAGTCCTTAGTTTCCTTCAACCCTTGCGTCCTCTTCTAAACTGACTCCATTAACCCTTAGGCACTGATCTTAAACCTCCAGCGTTGAAGTGAAAGTGATCAAACAACTCTCAAAACCTTTGCTAAATTGAAACCCTAACTAACTACTAACCCTAAAAAGGCTGACGTCACTCTTGGTTACTTCATCTTGATGCAGCAATTTTCCTTTTATAGGCAATTGGATGGTGGTTTGATGCATTTATTGAATAAAGATTGATTGGATACATCGATTGCTACATCATCTTGATATTTATTGGTGGAGTGATACTATTTCATCGTTGCATTAACAAACATTGACTTCGTCAATATTTATTGTTATAATTGCTTATATATTCATATCAGATAGTCTCATGAAGTACTAACCCATTGAATAATAGCTTGCATATATATTGGTTTGTTGTTACCTTGTTCCGAGCAAGTGTTCTTCTTTAGGACTTCACTTCATTATTGGTTGTCTAGCCGGGACTATCTATTTTGGTGGTGACCTATGAAGGGGGAACTTTAGCTTTGTCTTTTTTAACTTTTGCCTCTTCAAAACTCCAGGTTACCAAGGACGTCTCCCTTGGGCCTAACCTCCCTAAAGAGAAAGAACCTCCCCATCGTGGTGACATTGGGTGGGATAGGTTCATGTTACGCCAGTTTGGCCTTCTATCTTATAGCCATTTGACCTAGCTACAAACTGTGCGATAACATTTTGGTGCCGTTGTCGGGGAACACTGAGTCAATTCTCCTCAAACGACACATCTTTTCAGTAAGCATGCCTCTAGAGTTTTATCTAACAAGCTTCCCTGGCGACTCCACTAGGGTGTTTTCCCTTATCCTTTGATAGTTTCTGGCAAACTATCTGGCGACTCCACTAATTTTTCAGGGTGCCACCTTACTCTCAAAATCTTTGATATTTCCAAGTTATGGGATCATGGCACACTGGGAACAAATGTATCCGAGTATTGATTTCAGAAGTGTTCAAGGATACCCAAATTACTTTGATACAAAATGGTTGAACAAATCTCCAACGTTTTTGGGCCTCCCAACTCCTCACATCGTAAATGTTTTGGAGTATTTGAGCGAGATAAAGTTGGGAGGGGAGGATGTTGTTATAAAATTGTTCTTACTCACTCTGCCATCATACTTACAAGATCGTTTTAAGAGTTGTTGCAAGGACAGGGGTATATCATCTTTCATACACCTCATCAGTAGGTTTATAGACCTTACTAAGCCACATTGCCAAACGTATGAAGATGTCATTCAAAACCTCATGGTAGCCTTAGACGACAAAGGATTCACCACTGAGATTGTCGAAGATCTCAGGGGGGCATATCATGATCAATACCAAGAATCCTCTGATATAAAAGACGAGGTTTATGAAGACCATTATCAACCCCTTGAAGAGGAGCAAGACCTCTCCCATAATCCAAGAGAATGCAGTGAAGATGTAACTAGAAAGGTGGATTATGAGGATGAAGCACCAGGAACCGCTCCTCCATCCGACAAAGCTCTCCAAGATCCTAATCCACCTGCAAAAAATGAAGAGAATGAGATAAGTTATTTTCCTATCAAAATTTTTGATGATAACTTATTCCATGACTCAAACAGTGAAGAAAAAATGGAGCCCTCGGACAAACTAGAAGATGATGAAGCTCCTGCATAGGAAGGAGCAAGCAAGGTGAGTTACTTCCCTTTCCAATTTTTTAACAATTCTCTATCTTATGATGTGGAAAGTGAAGAAGTTTTGGATGTTTTAACCCCTTCATGTTATGATGAAGATAATGACTTTGTTGAAAATTTTGATGAATTCATACATGTCGGGAAACATAGATGGGATATGATTGGATATGATGTCGATCCCATGTACGACATTGATGGTCCTTTCCAAAAGTTGCCTTCACATTTATCTCATGAAGTTACTAATGATTTTGGCATTTGGCAACAAGAACCTAACTCTATTAAAACACCCAAGGATGACTTGATGCTACGCTCTCCGATTAATTTTCGGTCATACCTTGAGGACTTTGATAACTATCCATCTGAGCACTTAGATTTATCCTATGAAGAAAGTCATCAACCAATGTTATGCTTAGATGTTGATAAAAATGAGGAAGTTACTTCCCTGAAGCAGAATGCTTGTGATAAGATTTTCCACCCCCCTTTGATCACTTTGCCTCGCTATGTCACTAAAGGGGTGGTTTGGAAACATGTCCCTTATCCCAAGTCTCCTGTAAGGCAAAACCTCATTCTGTATTTTAAGGGAAAGTTGAGTGCCTCAAGAAGAAGCCTATTATCACAGTTTTCCAACCTCCCCTTTAGGAATGGTAAGTCATCCTTTCAGTTTTTGCTAATCCCTCCTCGAGACTCGAGTTGTGAAGACGTCCAAGGTAGCCAGCTTTCAGATTCCTCGAGTCAGTCTCCTGAACCTTTGACTTTTCACAATCCATTCCTAAGATGGATTGAGCACTCTCCTAAGAGTATACATTGGGATCACTTTTTCCCTCCCACCTACCTCCATGAGTTAGACTTTGAGATTTATGATGATATGATATATATTCTAACCCGTGACATTTTTGTGCTTGATTTATCACTATTTTGGTTTATGATGAGGCACAAAGGCAAGTATCGAGGAACATTGCTAGATTGGCTTCACTGGTTGTTTGACTACACCCAACGTTCCAACCAACAGGTAAGTACAGGTAAGAAGTTTGCTCATTCATTGTTTCATTTTAGTATATATAGCTATGTATTTTGGGGTGGCATTACCACCCCAATTTTGTTATTGATGTCTCTATCGAGTTTGAGAAGGTCTATAGATTATGCCAGAGATGTTGAGGTTCTCATACGCTCTACGGTGAGCACATGTCCCCGAGTTGGAGCCAGATGTTATCCCCGATTTCTAGGGATAACTAGGAGATCATGTCTCGAGGCCCACATGTCCTAGACATGGAGTACCGAAAGCAGGATTGACCTGAGCATGGCCCTAGAGGGCCCATCCTTTTCTTCTTTCATCAGATTCGTCTTGTCAGCAATAGCAACATCCATCACCATCGGCTTGGTCTTGTATCGGAGAATGCTCTTGCTCCATGAGGTAATTGGTCCAGGTATCATGGTATGTGTCACGTTTGATCATTAAAACCTTTAAATATATGCATCTGATTCCTTTTATCTCTGACAACTGCTTGGATCTTACATTAGCCCACTTGACCATGCTTGGAGAGATTGATAGGGTGCCCTAGCAAGCCTGTGCCCATAGGTTTTGGTTTGCCACCGGGGCGATTTCTGAAGAGCCATCGTCCGCTCCCATCATACCACCACTTTTTCATCTGATCTACCACTCATTTATCCCATTCCCCTTGTTCGGGCATTGGATTGACCTGTTTGTAGGGTTGCACCTTATCTTGTGGGAAGAAGGGGCTAAAGGCCCAGAAGGTAAAAGCAGATGGTAAAAGATAAAAGCCTAGAAATAAAACCTCGAGATGCTTCACCCAGGGATCCCCGAGAAGGCAATAAAATGCCTCTCAACAAGAAACAATAGGAACCCTGAAAATAACAAACAAGACCTAGCCAAGAGGATAGGGGGTCTCATCACGAGCCAGCCTATTAAGTTCATGGGTACCTAACAGTATGACATTGCCACCATCTGGTTACCATGCCAGGGCAGTGACCTTTGGTTGCATGGCCAAGGGAAAGGGGGTCTCATCACGAGCCAGCCTTCTCATCTCTATGAAAGTACTTGTGGGTAACACTATCAGCTCTGGTCACCATGCCAAGGCAGTGTCCTCCGATTGGCCCTTGAATAAAAAGAAAAAGAAGAAGAAAAAGCAAATAAAGAAAAGAATAAAGGCAACAAAGGGCTTGGAAAAAATTGCATCCATGACGGGTACATCTCGCCTTCTACAAAGGCACCCACAGATAACATTATGCATCTCTGGCTCTCACTCTACCCACATGTCTGGACATCCCCTAGCCACATCCTCATTTACATGGCTTGGATGAAACCTTCCTGGAGACTTCCTTTTCTTGTGGATACTAGCCCAATAGGACGTCTTGTCCTTTTCTTCGATCTTGTATTGTAGATTTTTGTAATATCTTTGAGCTATTGACCGATATATCAGGGGTTTTATGCAAATGTTTGATAATATTAATGATGAAATGTGATTGACATTGCTATGATCCCTGTGACTAATGAGCCCATAGAGGGCGTAGTTTTTGATGTTTAGGACCATGCTTGACGGACATGTACCATTTGGACCAGTACACATGGGGAGATGATCAGTTCGAACCTCCATGGGGCTGAAGAGCCCATCAGATGGTTGTTGAGACCCCATCAGAGGGGCAAAGACAAGACAATGTTTGACCGAGGTTTTGCACTAGACGAGAAGAGGACGTTTCACTAGAGGCACTTTGGCAGAGCCCGACCTAGGGGGAATTACCCCTTTTCAGTGGAACGTTGGCCTTGGAAGCCTCAGAACGGCCCCATCCTCACCATGACGTCATCCAGCTTCATGGGCATTTTTGGAGGCAGACTGGGCAACAGTGGCACGTGTGCCATGTTGGAGAGGCCCCTGTGGGGGCTAACGTTTTGCTCCTAGATGTCTCATCTGCCCTAAAAGGGGCTAGTGCCTCCCTTGAAGGGGCTTTTACCTTTTTTACAACCCAGTTAAGGTTTTAATTTGAAAATTTAATGTAAAAACAATATTCTGGTCTTGTCGGCCATTTTTATGACCTAAAATTAATTAAGGTCATTGATACAGTATATATTGAGGAGTTTTGGCCTCATTTTAACAGAACACATCCCTCACTCATTTAGTGAGGTCTAATTTTAGCGCCCTACTTGGGGAAATTTGTTGGGTTAGTGAGGCGCACTTGTTGAAGGAAGGCATTTCTTGGCATTTTCGGCATTTCTCTTGAAAGAAGGTTTACAACTAGGGTTTGCATGTTATTTCATGGTGATATGTAAGTGCTTTTTCTGCAAAACTTCTTGATTGAATGGTTGTACTCTTATATTCTTGCATTTGTTAATAATTTGCTGATAAAAAACCCTAGGTGACAAGCACACAAGTAGGTCCTTGTTTCATGTCCCCTAAAAGAGAAATTTCCAGCCATTGAAGAAGGAAGGAAGAGCCTAGCCATAGTTACACTCTTATTGCTTCTTCCCCCGGAGCTAGCCGTACTTTCTGAAGTCAAGAAGGAGACGTCCCAGGCCTAGGTTATCTACACCTAGGGTCATCCTGCTTCTAGGGTTTGGTGATAGAGCCTTGCTTTAGCAACACTCTCCCTCACTACACTCTCTAGTCTTGATTTATCTTTCATGCTAGCCATTTTTTCCAAGTTAACCTAAGGAAGGAGAAGAGAGCACGAGGCCTTGCTTTAGCAACACCGGAGTGAGCCTCTCTCCCCTAGGGTTTTGATTCTGAGGCCCTGCCATAGCAACACTTCAGAACCCTTCCCTCTAGTCTTTAGTTTCCTTCAACCCTTGCGTCTTCTTCTAAACTGACTCCATTAACCCTTAGGCACTGATCTTAAACCTCCAGCATTGAAGTGAAAGTGATCAAACAACTCTCAAAACCTTTGCTAAATTGAAACCCTAACTAACTACTAACCCTAAAAAGGTTGACGTCACCCTTGGTTACTTCATCTTGACGCAGCAATTTTCCTTTTATAGGCAATTGGATGGTGGTTTGATGCATTTATTGAATAAAGTTTGATTGGATACTTCGATTGCTACATCATCTTGATATTTATTGGTGGAGCGATACTATTTCATCGTTGCATTAACAAACATTGATTTCATCGTTGCATTAACAAACATTGACTTCATCAATATTTATTGTTATAATTGCTTATATATTCATATCATATAGTCTCATGAAGTACTAACCCATTGAATAATAGCTTGCGTATATATTGTATTGTTGTTACCTTGTTTCGGGCAGGTTTTCTTCTTCGGGACTTCACTTCATTATTGGTTGTTTAGCCGGGACTGTCTGTTTTGGTGGTGACCTATGAAGGGGGAACTTTACCTTTGTCTTTTTTAACTTTTGCCTCTTCAAAACTCCAGGTTACCAAGGACGTCTCCCCTGGGCCTAACCTCCCTAAAGAGAAAGAACCTCCCCATCATGGTGACATTGGGTGGGATAGGTTCCTGTTACGCCAATTTGGCCTTCTATCTTATAGCAATTTGACTTAGCTACAAACTGTGCGATAACAGGTACCTCATCACCTGTTTTGCAGCCACTAGGTGAACATGTCTAGGTTCTACCAGAAACTGACTCAAGGTGTTCACGGCAAAACAAATGTTTGGTCTGTTGTTCGTCGGGTACATCAGCAATCCAATAATCTGTCTGTACAGTGTGGCATCAATCAACTCTGACAAAGTCTCGGCCAACAACTTCAGCTTCGCTTACATGGGTGTATTCATGGACTTGCACTCCAACATGTCGAATCTCTTCAGGATTTCGACTGTATACTTCCCTTGCTTAAGGAACATCCTTTCAGGACTCTGCCATACCTCAAGACCTAAGAAATAATGCATTAGGCCAAGGTCTTTTTTTCAAATTCGGAGGCAAGTCTCTTCTTACATTCAATGATGATCTTTTCTTCTCCAGTTAAGAATAAGTCATCCACATATAGCAGTAAGATTACTAGCTCATCGTTCATGATCTTGAAGTAGAGGTTAGAGTCTGCTTTACTCTTGGTAAAGCCTAAGCTTGTCAAGAAACTGTCTATACGGCCATACATGAGACTTTCTGTCTTCAACTTCAAATCCTTGAGGTTGTTCTATATACACTTCCTCTTCAATGACACCATTTAGGAAAGTTGTCATAGTCAATGCCTTCCTTTTGAGAAAAGCCACAAGCGACAAATCTTGCTTTATATTTCTCAATACTTCCATCCACAGGTTTTATTTTGAAGAGCCATTTGGAGGATACCACATCTTTACTCTTCGGTCTGGGAACTATTTCCCATACTTCGTTCTTCATTATGGATTGGTATTCCTCTATCATGGCATATGCCCATTCTTTCCTCTGAATGGCTTCTTCAAAGCAAGTAGGTTCCTCTTCTATAAGATCACACATCAAAGCCGTATAACTGGAGAATGGCTTTGGTCTTTTCACCTGTCTCGTAGTTCCTTGGGGAACACCGTACTTCTCTCCAGCTTGAATAAGCTCTCTAGCCCAAGTTGGCTTCCTTTTATGGAGGATCGTCATCTGAGGAGGTTCTTCGACTTCTGATATATCATTGTCTTCTAAAATTTCCTGATCAGCGGAAGTTACGACTTCCCTCACTGGTTCTGTGGCTCTGGGAACCTCCCTCACTGCAGTACTGGGGATTACGGGTTCCTCTTCATATACTTCTTCAAGATGGCATCTTCCAGATTTCTTGAGCGCTACATCTTCATCAAAGGTCACATCCCTGCTGATCTCACTGTGACGGTGACCTGGTATATAAATTTTGAAGGCCTTGGAGACCTCACAGTATCCCACAAATATTCCCTTCTTTCCTGAAGGTTCTAGCTTGTTTCTCTTCTCGTTTGGTATATGAATAAATACTGGACAGCCAAATATTTTGAGATGGCTTACCTCTAGCTTCTTTCCGGTGAACATCTCTTCCGGGGTCTTCAGCCCAAGTGCACTATGGGACAATCGATTATGCACATATACAGCTGCCATTGTTACTTATGCCCATAAGCACATAGGAAGACCTTGATCATGGATCATAGTCTTCACAGCTTCCATTATCGTTTTGTTCTTTCGTTTAGCTACACCGTTTTGTTGGGGATTATAGGGAGTAGTGAGTTCCCTCTTGATCCCAACATCTTTGCAGAACTTCACAAACTCTTTTGATGTATATTCTCCTCCATTATCTGACCTGAGTATCTTAATCTTTCTTTCAGAAAGATTCTCTATCAAGGCTTTGAATTCCTTGAACTTGTTGAACACTTCATCTTTATATTTCAAAAAATATATCCAGGTCTTACGAGAATAATCATCAATAAATGGTACATAATATACATACCCACTAATGGAGGACGATGGCATTGGGCCACATACATCCTGAATGAATGAGCTCTAGGACTCCTTTTGCTTTGTTGTCTCTCTTCGGAAACGGGTTCTTGATGTTCTTCCCTTGTGCACATTCATTGCATACGCCTTCATGGTCACCTTTGAGTTCTGGTAAACCTGTGACTGCTTTGCATATGTATGGTAGCGCCTTGTAGTTGATGTGAGCTAATCTTCTATGCCAAAGTTCACATGAGTTTTCAATGGCGTGGGTCATTGCAGCCTCTGAGTGACCCTTTAGTTTATACAAGCAATTTTCTTCACTTCCAATGATGATTGCTTCATTTAAGGTTTCTCCTTTAGCCCACATAAGAACTTATCCATCTATAAAGGCAACTCCGAAGCCTTTCTTTTCTAAAGCTGAAATGGAGAGTAGGCTCTTGGTCAAACCTGGTACATACAGTATGTCCTTCATCTTCAATGAATTCACTGAATTCAATTTGTGGTTTGATTCTCCCACTCCCTTGACGGAATATTGGTAATCATCTCCAAGTGTCACTTTCTAAGAAAATTTCTTTTCTGAGATAGAAGAGAGAATGTTTCTTTGTCCCGTCATGTGCTTGGATGCACCACTATCAACGAGCCAAATGTCCTCTCCAGGTGTTACAGATCCTGAGAGGGTCGAGATTAAGACATGGTCTTTGATCTTCTCTCTTATCATCTTTGCGGGTGGCTCTTCATCTTCGACTACATGGGCATGGTGCCTCTTATGTTTTCTCTTGTATTCTTCTCGTCTGGCTGGACAAAACTTCGCAATATGTCCCATCTTGTC
>ML779857.1:706628-719179 GCA_009831015.1 Picea engelmannii
GACTGTTGAGGCTCTTTATGAGTCTCCTTTTGGAAGTAGGGTTTCTTCCTTCCTCCTTTGGTGTGAGTAGCTAGGGCTTGATCATCATCTCTTGCCAGTAGCGCTTCACGGTTAGCTACTCTTGTTTCTTCTTGGATGCATTCGTCCCATAGACTATCAAACTTCAGTTTCTCCATTCGGAGGAAGGGCCGAGGGTGGGAAATGGTCCAGGCTCAGAAATCAGGACAGTTATTCTTCCTTGCTTGAGAAGACTAGTCCAGATAGCTCATCATTGATGTTTTACCTTCTGAGGGCAGATACTCTTCCAAGATCTCACAGATGTGATTGGAAGAATGGCCCAGATGATTCGGCTTATATCATAACATTGTTTCTGTGCAGGTCGATATCAGATGATTGTTATGAAGACTATATGTCTCTAAACAGTAGATGTATACTACTGTGGTGGATGTGTTCCACTATTTGTGACTATACGTCACTGATCAAGTACCTGTGTGCTACTTGGTGTGGTAGTGTACCACTGGATCGTAGTTGTGTACTACTATGGATAGACACAGTTGTGTTCTATTGAATGATATTGTTCTGATTGCCTTGAAGACTATCAACAGTGTTGAAAATGATTATCAGCCAGATGAATGATGAACAGAGATTTCCCTGACAGAAAATGGTTCAGAACATTTACTCTTCTAGATTAGATGAATGGCTCTTCTATCACTCTGTGGAGTGAGCATCATGTCTGATTACTCAGATAGAGTATGGTTTCGAGAGACGATGCAGTTGATGACACTGATGATGATGATAGTGCTCATGATATAGTCATGATCTAGTCTATACAACTATGTTGATGCTACCGGGTGAATGGTATGTTTTTTGCTCAAGACCATTCCCTATAATACCTCCCTAGCTAGGAGGGAGTGTTGATATTATGGTAGCTGCGGGAGGTATTTACCTCCATGTGTAAACCTGACGACGATAGAATAATCCAGGAAGCAAGAAGAAACCCTAATGAGTTGGCTAATAACCCTAGAAGACTTGTCGACTCAAGAAGATAATTTATATTAGGTTATTAGCCTCCAAGAGAAGAAGTCAGCCAGAAGAAATAATATATACTGAACAGACAGATACCTAGAATGAGAAGTCAGCCCAGGCAGTTGGCCATATTTACTATAACTATAGGAGCCCAGTCTTCATTCTGGCAAGCAGTTTCAGAATTGCAGAGCAGCAGTTGTGCGCACTGCAGTGCCTAGTTTTGTGCGCAGGTTTGGAGGAGAGCTGACATTGCAGTTGTTGCAGCTAGCAGATCACGTTTGGCTTGGACTATCTCTTGGTTAGGGTTTGGACTATCTGATCAGCTCTTGTTGGTGTGCTATCCTTGGGGAAAGGTGCACTACCCTTTGTTTGGCTATCTAGCCTAGGGTTTGTTGCCGGAGTGATTCTCTATCAAGGTTAAGGTGCTCGGAGGGTGGCTTCGGCCTATGGTTGGGTGACAATAGTGATATTTTCAATGGTAAAACGAACACATCCATTATATTCTAACAAACCTCAATCACTCACAATATAATTAATAATTACCATATTAATTATATTTTAAATTAATTATCTTTTACATCAAGGTGGGGCTGACATGTACCCTTTACATTACAAATAGGGTTACAGGTAAGTCTGACTCTTGAACAATATAGCAAGGGATATCATACACTCACTAGTGCTCAGCCACTAGGGGCACATGCATCTATTCTCAGCCATAGAGATGTCTCTCTATCTCACTGTGTCTCTCAGGAGAACCACTAGGATCACGTTCACCTGTGCTCATCCACAAGCACGTCCAACTCAACAGATCTTCTTTCTCAGTGGGTTACACAAGGGATTCATCTGGAGTCCATCATCTCAACTCTATGCTCAGAGGAGGCTAATACATCGTTTCATCTCTGTCTCAGAATGATGCACCCAACTCATTGGCTTTTCCACACGTTCAACTGTACTTAGCCACAGGCACGTCAAACTCAGCAGATCTTCTTGCTCACTGCGTTACACGGGAGAATCACCTGGAGTATCATCTCAACTCTCTACACAGAGGAGGCTAGCACAACATTCCAGTTATGTCTCAGATATGAACCACACACCCAACTCAGGGTTCTCTCTCAAGTTTGTGTCCTGGGGGATGTCTCACGCAATTGTAATCATCAACAAAACCTTGGACTTTCAATTAAAACAATGAGTTGATATATAAGATGAAGCAAACAGAAATTTATAAAACCAATGTATATATAATAATAGCTTCACAATTATACCTTAAACAAGCTTCAAAATGACCCAAAATGGCAACCTAGAATTAGCAATACGCTAACATTTGTCAAAAGCTAAGAAGGCAATGTAAAAATCAACTTTAACACTTACTTTTAGGAGCTTTTACTGCTGTAATATATGGTTGTTGCTTACTTTTATAACAGCAGCAAGCATGTTAGTAAGTTAGTCTAATCTAGGGTTAGGAATAGTTAGAAAAGAACATGAGGTAGATGTTATGAGGCTTGTTTTCATCAATCAATCAAATGCAAGGTATAGACCAGTGCTTTTAGAGTTAATGGAGTCACTTTTCCAGCAACAATCTTTGAAGGAAACACATGATAATATGTCGACTAAAGACAAGAGGGAGAATGGTTGAGGTGTTAGTAACCCAAGGCCTCAATCATCAAACCCTAGAAGGAAAATGACCACTAGGAAGTAGGTAACCCTAGGCCCAAGCGGTTTTCCTTCTTCTTTAGCTCAAGCTTGAGATAAATAAAGGCTTAATGAAGCAAGGGTGTTATAGTGCTACAAAGGTAGGGCTATAGCATTTACTTCAAAAGAGGTGTCATCTAGCAAAATTAAGTAGGTCGATAGCTATTGAGAGAAGGACAATAACATGTGCTTAATATCCAAGGATTTTACACTAGAAATTTCATAATCTTAGTAAAATGAAAACTAAAAGATACCATAACCATTCAAAGAAAGAAGAATTGCAGATTTTCACTTACATTCACCAAGAATAATCTAGTAACATACCTTAGTTGATGACTTCCCACCATAAAAATGCCAAAAATCACAAAAAGAAGCCTCCTCCAAGAGTTGCGCACAACTTAATTTCAGCCAATAAGCCTTAAAGAGGCTGAATTCCAA
Organism: Picea engelmannii; assembly: GCA_009831015.1. Classification (NCBI taxonomy): domain Eukaryota; kingdom Viridiplantae; phylum Streptophyta; class Pinopsida; order Pinales; family Pinaceae; genus Picea; species Picea engelmannii. Next base: position 709,782 of record ML779857.1, read on the forward strand.
ACCTCACTTGTGTGAGTGAATGATGATGAAAACTACAAGGGATTTTTCCCTTATTTATACAATTCAAATGACCTTTAATTACAATTTAGGTCAAAACAGGCCGACACGGCCAATTTACATCAAAAATCCAATTTTTACATAAAATTAACAAATTAAACCCTAAAACATGCAGAAGAGGTGACATCATGCCCTTCTACAGTGATGTTGGGCCTCATAAGTGAGACGTTGGCCTCCATGAGCAAAATGTTAGACCTTCCAAAGCCTCTGGATCATGCCACATGTTCCACTTGGCACACAACTGCCTCCATCATTTCCATCTAACATTGGGTGACATCAAGGGTCACAAGGATGACGTCATGGGCCTCCCAAGGCCAACGTTCGGGGGGAAAGGCAAGACCCCCTTGGGTAGAGGTCTACCAAGGTGTCTCTGGTGGAACGTCCTTCTTTCTCTCCGGTGCAAGCCTTTGGTATGCGTCTGCCCCTGGCTGGGGTCTCAGCATCCATCTGGTGGGCTTTTTTTAGCCCTATGGAGGTCCGAGCTAATCATCTCCCCGTATGTACCTGTCTATCAGGCGTGGTCCTACAACAACAACAAGTACGCCCTCCATGGGCTCATAAGTCACAAGAAACATAGCAATGTCAATCACATCTAATAATCACGTTACCCAAACATGTGCATAAAACCCCCTTTCCCCAAACAAGTGCTCAAAGACATTATGCTATTCTACAAGCCAGGTGTGGAGAGGGTTCCAGGACGTCCTCCTGGGCTAATTCTCCTTAGGTGTAGGGTGTTTCCAGGTGAAGTCCACTCTAGGTCATGTAAGTGGATGAGATGGTGTGGGGGATGTTTGGGCAAGGGGTGTAGTGCTAACAGGGAAATGCAGGTCTTACCTGTGGGTGGCTCTAAAGAGGGTGAGTTGCACCTTGTCATGGATGCAATTGTTTCCTAGCCCATTCAATGCCTTTTTTACTTTTATCTTATTGTTTTTTTCCTTCATGAGAATAGTTGGGGGACACTGCCCTGGCGTTGTGACCAGTGCTGACAGCGTTACCCACAAGCATTTCACGAAGATGAGAAGGTTGGCTCGTGATGAGACCCCCTTTCTCTTGGCTATGCCACCAAGAGCCACTACCCTGGTGCGGTGACCAGATGAATAGCAGTGTCATACCGCTACATGCCCATGGACCCAATAGGTTGGCTCATGATGAGACCCCCTATCCTCCAACTAGGTCTTGAGTTTATTTTATTTTATGGGTCCCTCCTTTTTCTTTCTAAGAAGTCGTTTATTGTTTTCTCGGGGATCCCTGGGCAAAGTATCTCAAGGTTTGATCTTGGCTTTTAACTTTTGCCAACTACTTTTACCCTCTAGGCCTTTGGCCCCTTCTTCCCACAAGGCAAGGTACAACCCTTACTAGCTTCGCAAACCCAATGCACGAACCAATGTAGGGGATAGATGAGAAGGAAGATGATGAAAAGTGATATGTATGGAAGGAATGGATGATGACCTTTCATAAACCCACCCAGTGGTAACTCACTCTTAAGGGAACTGACTTGCTAGGGCATTTTGTCACCCCCCCAGGTATGGACAAGTCAAAAGGCATAAAGTCCAAGCACACGTCATGAAGCAAAAGAGAATTAAATGCACATATTCAAATGCTTTGTGAATCGGAGTGACACATACCATGATACTTGGACTCATTACCTCATGGAGCAAGACCCATTGCTACTTCAGAACCAGGCCAATGGGATGAATGTCATTGTTGCTGACAGAATGGAGGCACTGAAGAAGAAAGATGGGCCCTCCGGGGCCAAGCTCAAGTTAATATGGCTCTCGGTACTCCATGTCTAGGACCTGTGGACCTCGAGACATAATCTCCTTAGTTATCCCTAGGATAAGGGATAACATCTGGCTCCAACTCAAGGACATGTGCTCACCGTAGAGTGCATGAGAACCTCAGCATCTCTGGTATGATCTGTGACCTGCTAGATCTCAACAAACTTGATCAATAATCTTTTGGGGTGGTGATATCACCCCTGGATCATATATGATATAATGAAATAAAAGTAAGCAAGCATATATACAAATGGAAATACAACTACTCTAGCATGAAATGCAGATGGTATATACAATGAATGCAAAATGCCTATCTAGTTACCTGCACTTACCTGTTGGTTGAATGCTAGGTGTAGCCAATGGAACCATCCTAGCAATGTCTCATAATACCTGCCTCTATGCTTCATCATAAACCAAAACAATGATAAGTCAAGAAAAAAAATAACGTGAGTTAGAAAATGTATTGTATCATCGGAAATCGTAAAGTCTAGCTCATGGAGGCGGGAGGGAGGGACAAAATTGTGCCAAGTCACACTCTCAGGAAAGTGCTCAATCCATCTCAGAAAGGGATCGTAAAAAATAAAAGATTCAATAGACTCACTCAAAGAGTCTAAAGGTTGTCTACCTTGGACATCTTCACAATCTGAGGTTTGGGAAGGGACTAGCAAGAACCTACAAGATGACCCACAATTTCTCAAGGAAAGGCTGAAAGATGACAGACTTCTTCTTGAGGTATTCAACCTACCCTTGAATTCTAAGTTTTTCCTCAGAGAAAACTTAAGACAAAGGACACGCTTCCCAACTACACCCTTAGTGACATAGCGAGATAAAATAGTCAAAGTGAGCTGGAAAACATTGTCACAAGGATCCTTCTCCGGATAAGCAATGTTCTTACTTGTATCAAGATCTGAGCACAACAGTGGTTGATGATCTTCATCATGGAATAAATCCAAGTGCTCAAAGGAATATTCATCAAAATCCTCAAGGTATGACTGAAAATCACTAGGAGAATATAACACCAAGTCATCCTTGGGTGTCTGAAAAATGTTTGTAATCATATCATCTCCTTGTTGCCAAATGTCAAAATTAGTAACCTTATATGATAGTTGTAAAGGAAACTTCTGGAAATGACCCTCAATGTCGTAAATGGGATCCTCATTAGAACCAATCACATCCCACTTACGTCTTCCAACATGTATGAACTCGTCAATATTATCAACCATGTCACTACCTTTATCATAACATGAAGGATTTAATACATCCAAGGGCTCCTCTAGTACCTTTTCACTTTCCAAATCATAAAACAAGGCATCATTTAAATCTTGGACATGGAAGTAACTTACCGTGTTCACTTCTTGTTGTGCAGGAGCATCAATGGCTTCGATGATTTCATCAAATGGAAGAGGGTCCAGTACATCACCAAGACTCATCTCTTCGTCTTCATCGGAAAATGAAGGAGCTAAATCTTCCAAGGGTTCCTTTACTTCTTCACCTTCTAAATCATAGAACAAAGTGTCATCAAAAAAATGGAAAGTCAAATGACTCACCTCATTCTCTTCGTCTCGTACAGAAGAGATAGGATCTTGGAGAGCATCATCGGACAGAGGAGCGGTTGTTATTGCTTCATCCTCATAATCCACTTCTCTAGTTAAATCTTCATTGCATTCTATCGAATCGTGGGAAAAATCTTGCTCCTCTTCAAGGGGTTGACAATTTTCTTCATAAATCTCTCCTTCTATATCAGAGGGTTCTTGGTATTGAGTATGGTATACATCCATGAGATCTCCTACAATCTCAATGGTGAATCCTTCGTCCTCTAGAGCTACTGCGACATTTTGAAGGGCATCTTCATATGTCGGGCATTGTGGTTTGACAAACTCAATAAACCTACTAATGAGGTCTACGAAAGATGATATACCCCTATCTCCGCAACAACTCTTCAACCAATCTTGAAAAAAAGATTGCAGAGAAGTATGAACAGTTTTACCAAAACATCCTCCCCTCCCAATTCTATCTCTTATATAGTTCAAGAACTCTACAATGTGAGTAATTGGGAGACCTCCAAATCTTGGAGAGTTGTTTAACCATTTTGTATCAAAATAATGTGGGTATCCTTGAAAACTTTTGAAATCAATAGTCGGATACACTTGTTCCTAGGGAGCCATGATCCCATAACTTGGAAATATCACAGAATTGAGAGTAAGGTGGCACCTTGGAAAAGGTTAGTCGAATCGCCAAATAATTTTCTTGAAACTATCAAAGGGATGAGGGGATCACCCTCGATGGAGTCTCCATGTAAGCTTTGTAAAGTAAAGGCTTTTCAGGAAAGGATTACCGAAAAGTGTCGTCTTTGAGGAGAATTGACTCAGTGTTCACCGGCAACGGCGCCAAAATGTTATCGCACAATTTGTATTTGCCCAAAAGCCAAAGGCAACTGAACAGTAAATTGGCATAACAACAGGTTGTCCTATCACTGTCACCTTAATAAGACACCTCTTTCTATTTAGGGGTGAAAGCCCAGGGGAGACGTTCCTGGTGACCTGGGGTTTTGAGAAGGAAAAGGTAAAGGTATCAAGAAAAGTTCATCCCCTCTCACAAGTCACACTGATCAGAAACTCCCAAAGGTTTAATAAGATGAAACTAAGATTTGTTTGAGTGTACATGCTCAGAACAAGACAACAAGAAAACATTACTTGCAAGTAACAATTGATATTAGTGCTTCGTAAAACCTTGGACTTTCAATAAAAGCAATGAGTTGATATATAAGATGAAGCAAACAGAAATTTATAACAGCAATCTATATATAATAATAGCTTCACAATTATGCCTTAAACAAGCTTCAAGAATGACCCAAAATGGTAACCTAGAATTAGCAATATGCTAGCATTTTTCAAAGGCTAAGAAGGCAATGTAAAAATCAACTTTAACACTTGCTTTTAGGAGCTTTTACTGCTGTAATATATGGGTGTAGCTTACTTTTGTAACAGCAGCAAGAATGTTAGTAAGTTAGTCTACTCTAGGGTTAGGAACAGTTAGAAAAGAGCTTGAGGTAGATGGTTTGAGGGTTGTTTTCATCAATCAATCAAATGCAAGGTATAAACTAGTGCTTTTAGGGTTAATGGAGTCACTTTTGCAGCAACAATCTTTAAAGGAAACAAATCATAATGTGGACTAAAGACAAGAGCGCGAATGGTTTAGGTGTTGGTAACCCAAGGCCTCAATCATCAAACCCTAAAAGGAAAATGACCACTAGGAAGTAGGTAACCGTAGGCCCTAGCGGTTTTCCATCTTCTTTAGCTCAAGCTTGAGATAAATAAAGGCTTAATGAAGCATGAGTGTTAGAGTGCTACAAAGGTAGGGCTCTAGCATTTACTTCAAAAGAGGTGTCCTCTAGCAAAATTAAGTAGGTGGATAGCTATTAAGAGAAGCACAATAACATGTGCTTAATCTCCTAGGGTTTTACACTAGCAATTTCATAATCTTAGTAAATGCAAAGTAAAAGATACCATAACCATTCAAAGAAAGAAGAATTACAGATTTTCACTTACATTCACCAAGAATAATCTAGTAGCATACCTTAGTTGAAGACTTTCCACCATAAAAATGCCAAAAATCACCAAAAGAAGCCTCCCCCAAGAGTTGCGCACCACTTAATTTCAGCCAATAAGCCTTAAAGAGGCCGAATTTCAAACCTCACACTTGTGTGAGTGAAAGTTGATGAAAAAAACAAGGGATTTTTCCCTTATTTATACAATCCAAATGACCTTTAATTACAATTTAGGTCAGAAAAAAACTGACATGTCTGGTTTACATCAAAAATCCAATTTTTACATAAAATTAACAAATTAAACCCTTAAACATACATAAGAGGTGACGTCATGTCCTTATAGGGTGACGTTGGGCCTCATAAGTGAGATGTTGGCCTCCATGAGCAAAACGTTAGGCCTTCCAAGGCCTCTAGATCATGCCACACATGCCACTTGGCACACAACTGCCTCCATCATGTCCATCTAACGCTAGGTGACGTCAAGGGTCACAAGGATGACGTCATGGGCCTCCCAAGGCCAACGTTCAGGGGGAAAGGCAAGACCCCACTGGGTCAAGGCCTGCCAAGGTGTCTCTGGTGGAACGTCCTTTTTTCTCTTCGGTGCAAGCCTCTGGTATGTGATTGCCCCTGGTTGTGGTCTCAGCACCCATCTGGTGGGGTTTTTTTATCCCTATGGAGGTCTGAGCTCATCATCTCCCCATATGTACCTGCAGCAACAACAAGTAAGCCCTCCATGGGCTCACAAGTCACAGGGATCATAGCACTGTCAATCACATCTAATAATCAAGTTACCCAAACATGTGCATAAAACCCCCTTTTCCAAGACAAGTGCTCAAAGATGTTATGTTATTCTACAAGCCAGGTTTGGAGAGGCTTCCAGGATGTCCTATTGGGCTAATTCTCCTTCGGTGTAGGGTGTTTCCAAGTGAAGACCACTCTAGGTCATGTAAGTGGATGAGATAGTGTGGGGGATGTTTGGGCAAGGAGTGCAGTGATGACAGGGAAATGTAGGTCTTACCTATGGGTGCCTCTAAAGAGGGTGAGTTGCACCTTGTCATGGATGCAATTGTTTCCTAGCCCATTCAATGCCTTTTTTACTATTTATCTTACTGCTTTTTCTTTCAAGAGAATAGTTGGGGGACACTGCCCTGGCGTGGTGACCAGTGGTGACAGCATTACCCACAAGCATTTCACGGAGATGAGAAGGTTGACTCGTGATGAGACCCCCTTTCTATTGGCTATGCCACCAAGAGCCACTACCCCGGTGTGTTGACCAAATGAATAGTAGTGTCATACCGCTACATGCCCATGGACCTAATAGGCTAACTCATAATGAGACCCCCTATCCTCCAACTAGGTCTTGAGTTTATTTTATTTTATGGGTCCCTCCTTTTTCTTGCTGAGAAGCCTTTTATTGCTTTCTCGAGGATTCCTGGGCAAAGCATCTCAAGGTTTGATCTTGGCTTTTAACTTTTGCCAGCTACTTTTACCCTCTAGGCCTTTAGCCCCTTCTTCCCACAAGGCAAGGCACAACCCTTACTAGCTTGGCAAACCCAATGCTCGAACCAATGTAGGGGATAGATGAGAGGAAAGATGATAAAAAGTGATAAGTATGGAAGGAATGCATGATGACCTTTCATAAACCCACCTAGTGGTAACTCACTCTTAAGGGAACCGACTTGCTAAGGCATTATGTCACCCCCCCAGGTATGGACAAGTCAAAAGGCATAAAGTCCAAGCACATGTCATGAAGCAAAAGAGAATTAAATGCACATATTCAAATGCTTTGAGAATCAGAGTGACACATACCATGATACACAGACTCATTACCTCACGGAGCAAGACCCACTGCTACTTCAGAACTAGGCCGATGGGATGGATGTTGCTGCTGCTGACAGAATGGAGGCACTGAAGAAGAAGGATTGGCCCTCCAGAGCCAGGCTCAAGTCAATATGGCTCTCGGTACTCCATGTCTAGGACCTGTGGGCCTCGAGACATAATCTCCTTAGTTATCCCTAGGATAGGGGATAACATGCCCTAGGGGATTTAACTTGTTGGCATTGAAGTACACTTCTTTAGTATTTATTTTCTTTGGTTGCCTGGTGATTTCGGTTGGACAGAAGTGAAATATTAGCTGCTCTACTTTAATATTTCAGTTCAGCCCTAACACTTAAAGTTCACTAGAGATCCAAGAAACCTTAAGTAAATGAGATGAAACTTCTCAATTGGCATTAAAAGTCAGATTTTCAAATTTTCTACATGGTATCAACGCTAATTGGACTAAGCTTGCCTTCTTGCGGATTTGACAAAATACTTCAAGAGAAGGTGGTGTGTAAGCAACCCTTAGAGATTTTATTCTAGAGTGAAAAATAGATACAAAAACAGAATATGCATTACCAAGCTTAACAAGAATAGCATATATCATTTGGTCATCCTTCTTTTAAATTTAACAATCTTCAAGTAAAAGTTAGAGTGTTTTGAACTTGGACAGATAATCTTCAATGCAAGAGAAATAACTGGCATTTAAATAAATCAATTGGTTCTCAAGCTGGTGGGATCGAATCTAATTGCGCTTACCAATTACAATTTCCATATTTTCCAAAGTGCCATCTAGTTTATCAACTCCTTGAAGGTGAAACCGTAAATCACTAGATATGGATATTTTGATTAATCCATGTGCTTCATCATTTTTATCATCCCATTCGGTTTTCTTTGAAGCATCAGTGGGGGGAATTTCTCTTCCCAAGGTAATCCAATAAAGTCCTTTACTGTGTAGTACATCCTTATTATTGGATTTCCATGAGTAGTTTAAACTAGTAACCAAAATATCACTTGGACTAGCCATATTAAAACATGTAGGTCAGATGGCTTCAAAAGCATAAACTAATTATCTAGATGGGAAGCTCTTAAACAATAAGCTAAGTCACCTGACACGATGACACGGGACATGGAGGACACGAAAATACGAGTGTCCGACACGTGAAATTTTGACCTCGACAACAGGACACGTTTATATATATATATATCTGTGTGTGTGTGTGTGTGTGTGTGAAATTTTTTTGAAAATTACACATACAAAAATGAAATTTAGACATAAAGATTCATATTTTGTTAGAAACTAAAAGATTTACACGATACAAAACTTTAAACATGTATGATGTAACATAAATGATAAATGATTAAATCATGATTCATTATAAATTATAATTTATACTGTATACATTTTGATTCAACATTGTAACATCAATGATGATAAAATGACAAACATTAAAGACCGAAGTTTGAACACACAAGAAATTAGAACCATTAGTTGCGCCTGCAACATTCTCATTAAGTCATCAAAATCAAAATGTATTACAATGATCATGATTCATACTAGATAGTAGAATCTAGATAGTAATACCGAGTCAGAGTCACTAACATTATAGGTCAGAATGCCAATGGCAAATACAAAATAGACACAGGGTAGATACTATAACCGACACCATAGATGGAAGAACTGTCAAGACTCAGTAGTACTTGTCCTGTTCCTCCATGAAATAATCATCAATATCAGTGTCCTCACCACTGCTCTCCTCTCCATCCTCCTCTTCTTCCTCCTCCTCTATATCCAATGGAATCTGTGAATCTGTTGTTGTGGAGGATGACCCCTCAAGAGGATCACCATCATCAAAAGTGGCTAGCTCTAGCACTAGATCATTGAGATCCAAGTTGGCTAATGCCAACTCAACACTGTTGTCTAAACCCATATCATCCGGAAACACATCCCACATCTTTGCCTTTCCCTTCACCCACTCTTCTCTCTGCCTGTAAATAAGACGAAGATTATTGTGCACATACACCATTGTCTCTGCCCTGGACTGCTCAAGCCTTCTCTTCTTCAAACTGTACAAATTCCCATATGTGCTCCAATTCCTCTCGCAACAAGAGGATGAAGTAACCTGAGAGAGGAGCCTCATGGCTAACTGCTGTAGAAGAGGGCATGTTGCCCCATGAGTTACCCACCAAGCATAGGG
>ML779857.1:721073-734653 GCA_009831015.1 Picea engelmannii
AGTTCTTTGCATTTCATAAGATAAGAGCATAATAAGAACAAGATCACTGAGAAATACACATCCACAAGAGACACAGCATTTATCCTGGGAAACCCTCTAGGGGAAGAAAACCCAGCAAAAACTTCCTTATCATAAATAGCTTAAACAATGTTCAAGAGATAACTCAAACCAATACAGAAAGTCCTCCCCAAGAGATGCACCACCCTTCTTCTCCTCTCTCCAACTTGTAAATGCGGCTTGCCTCATAAGAGAATGAGCAAGTGAAGTGTGTGTAAGAAGTGAGGCGCTAGCCTCTTATTTATATCAATCTGGCACATGTGAAGAGTCACCATCTGGCAGGGCCGACCTCTCACACTGGGTGGGTAAACCCACCTTTAATTAATTCTGGCCCTTTCATTATAACTATTGGGGCCGACTTCTTATTCTGCACTTTGTAATTGTCCAATGACCAATCCGCAAAAGGGGATTTGGTCCTTATACAATTACCGACATGATTGATCCTCAATGGGGATTAATCCAATAACAATAATAATAATAATGACATGATTAATCCTCAATGGGGATTTAATCCAATAATAATAATGACTTGATTAATCCACAATGGGGATTTAATCCAATAACAAAATAATAATAAGAATGCTCTTCGCAGTTACATTATTTCAACATTTTTTGCCATTTCTCTTTTTTTGGATGCATTCATTGATTTACATGCTCCAAGTCCACAAGGAAGCCCCAACAAATGGCCTTTAACTCGGAAATAAGTGCTTGTAAAATCATTATGGCAAAAGCCACATGTCCACAAAACATTCCCACCCTTCTTTGCCTTGGCCCCATCTCCTTGTTTCCTTGTAACATACTTCCACAATGGACATTTGTTGTCTTGACCTTGCTGTTTTTCTGCCCTGCTGATTTTTCCATCATTTGAAGCTTCACTTCCAGCTCCACTTGCAAAAGATGGGACACTAAAAGAGGGTATTGAAGTTGTTGAAGGAGGAGCAACACGAACATTGGGATTCTTCCCTTTCCTTTTCCCTTTTGTTGTTGTCTTTGATGATTGAGCCATCAATTTTGTTGAAGGAGGAAGAAATAACACTGTTGTAGCAGAAAACTTGTTGTTTGGTCCTCAAATCAACTTGCAAACACTTGGAATGCACTCAAACCTGCACTAAAAACTCTTCCTTGCTCACCAAAATCGCCAACACCTTGACCTGTTGAGAAAACAATGAGAAAAAGAATGAGAAATATGCTTTTTAGAGGGCGCGGGCCTCCCTTTTTCGTGACACGTGTCAGAAAATCGGGACACGATCCTAATTCGTGTCCCCACGTCGAATTCGAGACACGAGGGGGGTTTTCAACGAATCATGTTTCACAGACAACAAGCAATTTCAAAAAAACGACACTAAAAACAAACTTGAAATGTCAAAGTTATGCCATTTTTAGGAAAGACATAAAAGCTAACCAAGGTGCCATGTGGCAAGTAGAGGTTGCCCACATGGTGATAGATGCATAATGAGGTTGCTAAGGAAAAAAAAAAGTTCTTCTTCCTTGTCTAGCTTTTCCTATTAGCTCATTTTTACAAATAATTTAATTTACATCAATGTTGCATTTATCATTATCGGGAATTTATCGAGGGTCCAAAATTGAATTTATCAAAAATATCGAGAAAAATAACGGAAATTATAGGAAAACCTTAAAAAATACAAAAATAATCATTTTTTTCAATTTTTTAAACTTCTAAAGCGACATCAACATCAAACAAACACATTGTCACATAATTATGAAAATAAAACTACAATATAAGATGGCAAGTGGTACATCGAACGTCAATATTGAAATATGATATCTGTCCTGAGTCATAATTCATGATAGGATAATACAAAATCACATCAAAACAAAAATAAATGTATCTCATGAGATGATCATCATGAAGCATCTAGATACTACAAGCCAACAAGGTTAATCATGATGCACTAAGATATCAACGATTCCCTCTACCCATTTTATGGGCAAAGGTCACCGCTAGTGCCTTTCCCCTAAAAGCAGTAGGTGGACGTGCCCTCTACCCATTTTACGGGCAAAGTTCATCGCTAGCGCCTTTCCCCCAGAAGCAGTAGGTGGACGTGTTGAGAATGAGCCTGAGGTGAAGGTGAAACTCCTAGGGATAAGGTGGAAGATGAACTCAAATGTCTTATGCCTCTTCCCCTAGTTGACAATCTTTGTGAAGGTCGTGGCAATGGTTGTGGCAAACTCTCAATGTCCTCCTACTCCAAATTGGTCTCTCTTGGAAGTAGAGCATCCTCTGATAACTCCTCCTCCTCCTCCAACTCATCAGCATCATGCTCCAACCACTCAGGTGCCTCCTCCATGATAGGCCTCTCAGTCTCCACCCTCCATGGTCTCATGGTGTCAAGTACATCTGTGTCGAGTACTTTGTTTATTTTCCTCACCTACAACCTAATATTGTAGTAGACATAGACCATGTCATTGAAGCAATGGACATCTAACCTGTATGAGAGCCAATTTGTAATTAGGGGATGATGTCCCACGGGCATAATTTAAAATTAATGAAATTATAAAAAATTAAAATTTTATTTTGAACATTTCTAACCAATTGCGTTTCTTGGAGTGTATGTTTTCAAAGACACTCCAGTTGAACTCACATCCTAAAGTGCTGCAAGTTTGACACAGCACCCAAATGGCAAGATTTTGCGACTCCAAGACTCTTCTGCCATAGTTTGTCCACCAAACATCTACAACAAATAAATGGAAAGGAAAGACAACAAATTATATTTCCATTGAGTAAAAAATAGATAGGAAGGAAAGACATTGAAATTTGAAACTTTGAAACAAATTTTACTTGTAACTTACCTAGCATCCTAGAAGTCTTGTCTTGGATAGGCATATCATAATCAAATGTGCTGATGAATGCAGCTATGTGAGACATTCTCAATCTTGCAAACATGTGAGATGTGGAGCATAGCAGCTATGTGAGTCTTTCTCTCAGCTTACAAACCTGAGAGAAAGCCCCTAAGAAGGGTACGTGGTTCCTGCCTGAGACAGAACTAGGAACGTAGAGATGACCTCCTCCATTCAGAGAGTGAGAAGAGCTCCAGATGATTATCCAGAGGGAAAGGCGAACCGATGAGTTGGACGTGCCTGTGGCTGAGCACAAGGTGAACGTGTGAAATCCCAAAGTGTTGGGTGCATTGTCATGTGAACAGAAATGAAGACGATGTGTTAGGCTCCTCTAAGCAGCAAAGTTGACGAGAAAACTCTAGATGATTCTCCTGTGTGAGGCAGTGGGAAAGAAGATCTGTAGAGTGGATGTGCATGTGGACGAGCATAGGTGAACGTGTGTAGATCTGATTCTGTTGTGTAATGCAGTGAGCCAGAGCTATGACATCCCTATGGATGTGCCCCTAGTGGATGAACACTAGTGGGTGTATGAGATCCTTTGCTATACGTTGTTTAAGAGTCAGACCTGCCTATAATCCTAATTGTTATGTAAAGGGTACAGGTCGACCCCACCTTAATGTGATTAATAATAAATGTAAAAGACAATTAATATGATTAATATTAATTATAATAATTATAATAATTATAATTATAATATGACTTAGTGAGGTCGGCCCTGTTGAGCCAATAGACACTTCAGTTGATAGTAGAAGTCTAATATAAGTAAAGGGAAATTCCCCATTGTGGAATCACATCTTTCATGTGAGTTTGGAAATTTCAGCAAGTACAATTACTTGGGAAAAGGTGCACACCTCTCTTGGGCGCTAGTCTTCTAGGGTTTGAGCACCCTCTTGTGTGATAGGTCTTTATTGGTGGTGAAGGTCTTTCTCTTGAAGAATATAGCAAAGGATTTGGCTAGGTTTCCTTCCCTGGTTGAGAAGGGTTTCCCAGTATACTTCTTGTGTTCTTGTGCATTGTGTTTCTTCTTGTGATCTTGGTTGTTGCTTAACCTAGCTTATTGAAAAATCAACAAAATGTCCTAGCACTAAGCGTATATATCTCAATTTGTTTGGAAATCTCTGAGCGTTCAATGAGAGTCAACACCATATTCTAAACACATTGGAAAAATACATCCATAACCTTTGCATCAAACCTAAATCCACATGCATAAGAGTATTCGGGGTTGAGGTAGAGCCCTACTGCATGAATCGAATGATGGAGAGTGTTGTTCCATCACTCATCAATCACACTCCATATCTTTGTATGTCTAGTGAATCCCTCTTCCCCCTTGTCCTCATAGTACCGAAGGATAGCTTCCTTGGCCCTATCCATGGCCTCATACAAGTAGCCCATTGCAAGCTTCTCACCACCAACCAAGCAAAGAACCTTTACCAAAGGTTCACTGAGAGCACACAACTCTTGCACTCCCATCCAAAACCTCTGACTGTGTCTCACAAGTTGGGCTATGGTTTACCCATCTACTTTAGTGCTATAGACACAAGCATTCCACTAATCTGAGAGAAACATCCTTTACAACTCACATAGAATTGTGGAGAGACAGAAGAGAAATGAAGCTAGTCATGAAACATGTGATGGCAGGACAAACCAACTCTTTGTTCCATGTGAACTATCTCGTGAATGTAAGTACATATGTATGATTTTATATATATATATATATATATATATATATATATATATATATATATATATATATATTGTAACACTTCAAGCCGACTCAACAATTTCCTTGATCCAAGGAATTTTGCCCATGTCCTCTAGCATCAAATCAATGGAATGGGCAACACAAGGAGTTCAATATAGGCTCTGATACCTCTCCATGAGCAACTTGCAAGCAACAACATAATTAGCAGCATTGTCCATAATGACTTGGACAACATAGTGCGGACCTATCTCCTTGAAGAAGTTATCGAACAACTCACATAATAATTGTGCATATTTAACATATGCAGACGCATCAATAGATTTGATAAACAATGTCCCCCTAGGACAATTAACCAAAAAGTTGAGAATGAACCTACCCTTCCCATCTATCCAACCGTCTAACATAACAGTGCATCCTGTGATCTCCCATGATTCCCTCAGCTCACCCAATCTCTTTGTGCAATCAACCTTTTCTCCTTGAAGGAGAGCCCCTCTCAAGTCATTAGAAGAAGGGCCCATGTATCATGTACCAACAATAGTAGCAACTTCAAACATGGAGTGGTACAATGGGTTCTTGGCAATGTTGAATAGTATGTCACTCTATACAAAATATCTTGCCACAATCATGTCGACCTCCCTCTTCTCCTTTGTTTTCACTATTGATCGAATAGAAGGTTGCCCCATAGGCACAATACCTTGGTACGAAAAAAGGTGAGGATGTTGAGGGGCTAGGCATTGTGGAATGTGAGCTCAACCACTACTGAGATGCTTGCAAATCTATTTGCAAGCTCAAGCCTCATTTCTTCCCTTTGATCTCTCTTCTTACTCATTTCAAAAATGGATTGATTTGCAATTGGAACAATTTCTAGGGTAGATGCAAGGCAAATCCCCACTTCATTTCCTGGGAATTTGGCAAGGTGGTATTTCAAGCAACTGATTCCGCCAAACATTCCCATACCTCATAACTTGCAATTCAATCTCATTCTATTATGGCCATCATAAGGTAGACCATACTCCCACATTGGGTCCACTGGCTTCGGCATTTTGAAATGTGTGGATCACTGATTAAATTTGTAAACCTATGGGACAAAAAAAAATGGGGAAATTTAGAATCCAAATCCACAAAAAACTTCAAGAATGCTACAATTAAAACACCATAGTTGCATAAGTGTTAAATCCTCCTTTAAAAAAGGGAAAAAAGAGGTATATCTAATGGACATTGCAAACCCTATACTATATCTTGAAAAACAAAGAAAATGAGAGCATAACTATTTTTGCATACCTGGTCCAATAGATATGGAAGACTGAAGTAGATCCCCACTCCACAAATGCTTAGTTTATGGCAATGAAAACTATGGAATTTCCCTTGTTTGCTTAATGGAATATGGTCACAATACCCTTAGAGCTCATCCCCCAAAGCACCATTTACAAAATGAGAGACTACAACCCAAAATCGCAATTTAAAGTCGAAAAAATCGAACAGAAAAGCAGCAGGGTAATAATTTCCATCGTCTCTCAATAATTACTCAAATTATCACAATAATTTCAATTTATCACAATAATTTCAATTTATTGAATTTATCGTGATTATTTTCGACGATATTATCGCCGAGGTTGGTTCTGGTGATGTTATCACGATAATTATAATATTATCACGATATGTGCAACTACATGAAGTGACATACTTTTATAAATTAAGTGAGAACCATTTTTACAATGAAGTTATTTTATAAATTAAAGTGGCATGCAAAAAGTAATTTAAAAATATATATTAAAATTACTTTATAGTGATTCAGTTTTATAATTTAAGTGAAATGTACTTTACAATAACTTTATGTGACAACTTTAAGTTGCATGAGCTTTTTCAAAATGTAATTTAATGAAAAGAAAGCCTTGAATTCAAGACCTCTTATTAATAAAGTAACTTTCAACCAAGTGAGCTAATGCAAAATATATAGCAAATGTTATGAAGGAGGGGGACTTTTTTCCTCTTTGCCTCAAACTGTGTACATACCTCAAAAACAACTTTGTTTCTACCTTACAAAAAAACTTCAACACAACTACACACTAAAACAAGAGAAATTTCGAAAAAAAACAAATCTGAAACTTTACAAGATCAAAGTTAGACCTTGGTTAACCTACCTAAAAAATGTTAGTTTTCTTTGTTTTTAGTTTGTTGAGGTCGCATAAAGTGCAGACCAAAGAGAAAATACTTTATGCTTTGTTTCTAGTTTGTCGAGATCACACAAAGGACGCGGCAAAGAGCATGTGTATACCAAAAAAAGTAGTAAACTGAGAATATAAACAGAAAAAGGAAAATATTAACACAGTATATAAAAAAAAATTAAAATGGTAATAAAACTCAATACCTCTGAATCTAACAAAAATGGTCATATCTTGGGAAAACAGAAACCTTTTCAAGTGAAACGAAAAGTGTTTACAATCAAAAGTAGCGCTCCATATGCAATGGAACAACCCACTCAACCCGAAAATGCACAAAAAATAGCAAACTTTGATGCATGTGGCGGCACAAATTTAGGATCTCTATCAACAATGAGAGAAAGTCTTCACATAGGTTGTGATACCATGTATGACAAACAAGGTATTTCCATACAGATCGAACACCTTAAGCAATCGCTCACACAAACAGATCAAAGATCAATACACTAGTGTATTACGTGGTTAAAGCCCTCAAAGAAAGAACCAGTCCACGACCCCAACCAACACAACCACTTGAGGCCGTGTATATTAATGCAAAAGAAAAAATTTACAAGAGTTTCTCACAATCAATCATTAAGAAATCACCCTCCATGCTCTTTAAATAGAGATCATGGAACAATGGTGTGTTAAGCCATGAATCAATATAATCGTTAGTATCTACGAGAATATGAATCATCGAATCACTTTATGTCCAGAACATATCGTGATTGTCGGGTTACATAAATGAATACTAAGGAAACACACTAAAGAAACACACTTTACCTAACGACACATTAGACCAAGTTGATCTTAACCCACTCCAAGTGTTGAATATCCAAACAAGGTCATGTTCTTAGCATTTTATGCCTAGGATTATCCATGTGTGGTGAGTTTCTATTCTTCAAGTATACAAATTACAATTCTAGCCTTGTCCCTGATGGTCGTTTTAGTATTTTAATATTTGGTGCCCTTGCTTCAAATTGAAATTCCATAGTTTTACCAATAGTGCTAATTTCTTGCCTACATTTTAAGGACTTTCATCTTCTTCACGACTAAGTGTGATGGTTTTCCTTTACCATTGTGTTAGCAAGGGCGAGGGAAAATATTTAACTATGCTTTGATACCACTCAATGTAGGCAATAAAGAGCAAACATTGTTGGCCCTCGAAGTTGGTAACCCATTAAAATCTATTGCTACCTCAATGCAACACAAATAACCAAAACGCTTTTTGACCCCAAAATTGTAACCCAATAAAAGGTATTGCTACCACAGTGCAAGATAATAATTCTTCTATGGAAATAAGGGCATCTAGCTTATGATCAATAGCTCTAAGGCTAAATCTAAGTTTCATTATGATGCATGTATAAAAGCAATACTTCATTTTTAAAAAGGGCAATAAGAAGTGAAATCATGCAGAATCATGATAGTTCAATAGTAAAAGAACAAAGATGAAGGCATACAACAATAAGATGTACAATAATGTGTTGAAAATATGATTTCAAACACTTAGCCAACGCTAGACTTCAACCTCGTATAGTTATTCACCAATAAAGCAAGGGTACCACATGCATTTACTGTAATATGCGTAGAAATGCAAGAGACTAAGCAATCTGAAAATATAGCAGCAGAAATATAAATGAACAGCAACCACATTCACACCTTGAACACAAGAAATTTCTAGGCAATGCCCCTAGAAAAACTCACAAGGGGAAAACCAGTCTAGGAGAGATTTTTCTTATTGAGCTAGGAGGAAATTTTTGAGTTTACAACATCATTTTTCAGCATTAAATGTATAGTAATAACTAGTAAACAGTACTAGCAGACCTCCTCGAAATCTATGTCAAAGACCCTCAGAAAATGAAGCATATTTCAGCCTCGAAATAAGTGCCCATATTTATGTTGTACAGATGTACTGTACGACCTTCTTCTGACAACAGACAAGTCCTCGATTTCGGTGCTTAAAAGTTGCACCTTATTGTACAGATTTTTGTCTACTAGAGCCTTGAAAATCGTGCCTATCTTCAACAGAAAGGTTGCCTTGATTTCAGTGCCCAACTCTAGATATACAGCCCTCCTTTAATGTTGAAATTACTTGGAATGTGTGTCTCCTTCCCTCCTTGGGATTTGTGCCTCTCCCTTTTGCAACTACTATTTCTTCTAGCTCAACTCTCTAGGAATTTGTGTCTCTTCAACTTCCTCTCTCACTCTCCTCAAAAGGTGTGCCCCATCTCTCCTCCAATGTTCCTTTTATTACTCATAAATGAGTAACTCCTTTGACCCTTGGTCTCCCTTGAATGACTCTTCACCTTCCCTTGAGATCAATGGTCACGACATAATCATCCGTTGAATTAACTTAAATCACTTAAGTGACCCACTTTTCATAAAGTCACTTTTACCCATTAAATATTAAAAGGCTCAACTTGACTTTATAAATTCACTTTATAAAGTCACTTTATGAAATCACTTCACAAAGTCACTAAAGAGAGTTATTTGCTCAGACTCCTGCCTAGGCACAATGATGTGTAAGTAACACCAAGCTACCAAAATCTAACACTCCCTCTTAGTGAGTGAGGTACTTTTGGTACCTCCTGTTAATGTTTTGGTAGCTGCGGGAGGTATTAACCTCCACGTGTAACCTATGACTTAGAATAGAATATTTTGGAAGCAAGTGAACCATTAAACAGATGTGAGGAAACCCTAAAAACCAAGTCGGCCTAGCAGAATAATAATATTAGAATATTCTATTCGAAAAATACAAGTCGGCTCCACAGGAAAAAGATAAACAAAAAATATAATTACGAGAAAGTCATGTCAACCCAGCCAGAAAAGTCACTCGACAGATTAATATAAATAGAGGACGTTTTAGCTCATTTGAATAACTAGTTAGTGCGCAAGTCTTGTGGAGAGTTGCAGTTAGTTGCAACTGCAGCTACAAGGAGGAATAAGGGCACATTGTCATCTCTTGGTCTTGGTCTCTCTCTTGGTGATTCTCTTGGTGACATTCTTGGTGATTCTCTTGGTGACATTCTTGGTGATACTCTTGGTCATATTCTTGCTAAGTATGGCGCAAGTTTGAGAGAGTAGTGCAGCTGCAACTGCTGCAGTTGTGTATAGTACTTGTTTTGTGGATATGGAGACTCTCTCTATTGTGCGCTACCCTTGGAGAAGGAGCGCTCTACTTGTCTTGATTTATTGTTGCAGTTAGCAGCTAGGGTTTATCTGTTGGTTCTGTAGTAGGCTTGCCGAAATGATTCTAAGTAAAGGTTAGTGTGCTCGGGGGTGGCATATGTGAATTCCTATGGTTGGGTGACAATGATGTGACATTGTCTATGGTTAAACGAGCATACCAAAATTTCAACAAGGTATCAGAGTGGTTTCCTTCGTAACAGTCTAACCACTAGAAGGAATATCCTCAGTTTCCCCCATTGTCAAGCTCATTGAGCACACACTGTACTCACTAAGAAGGTCTCATAAGTTGGGTGCATCTCTTCCCCAGATCAAATCTACAAATTTCTAAAGTTGAGAAATTAGGGTTTCCTATAAAACCCTAGGTCTGCAATACCAATTGCAATTGCAGTGCCAGTTCCTTCATGTCAGTTGCTTCGTGCCAGTTGCAGCACCAGTTACAGTGCTAGTTGCATCAACAGTTGCAGTGCCAGTTGCAGCACCAATTGCAGTGTCAGCACTAGTTGCAGTGAAAGTTTCTGTGAAGTGTTGGGACTAATATTTGGTTGTCCTAGTGCGCCTTACCCTAGCGCATCTCCAGCTACCTTTAGATTACAAGTCCGAGCACCTTTGAAGTTTTAAGGTTCTTCATTACTTGTCACCATTGTCAGATGGTGCCACTTCATGCTGATGTTGTCAGATGTATGTACTTATATATATTTAAACTATATCACTATTTTGAGAGTGATTGCAGGAGAAGTGATCTCTTACAATCGCAGATCTAGAGAGATCTTAGATCCAACACATCTAGAGGAACAATGTACTCCAGGTTTGATTGCTTTCATATGCCTCTAATTGTTATGGCATACCTCAGTGCAGGTTGGTAACTCCAATGCAGGTTGGTATACTACCCCAGCACAGGTTGGTACCCTACCCCAGCGCAGGATGGTAACCCCAACGCAAGCTGGTACGCTACCCCAGCGCAGGTTGGTAACCCCAACACAAGCTGGTACGCTACCCCAGCGCATGTTGGTAACCCCAACTTAGGTTGGTACGCTACCCCAGCGCAGGTTGGTACGCTACCCCAATGCAGATTGGTACTCCAACGCATGTTGGTATGTTACTCCAGTACGAAAGGAATACCAAGAGGAATGATGATGATCATGCCATTTGGAATACCTTCCTTGTTAAGAGGGAGTGTCAAATTTTTGAGTCAGATTCTATGTGAACTGACAAGTTACTAGTTCTGTATGAATTAGATGTGGACCTGTAGTGTTGGAAATGATTCCCAGTTAGAGTGTCGATCAATAGCATCGGAGGTTATAGCTGGAGGGCCAACTACTAGTGTTGGAGGTGTTTTCAAGCTAGATGGCTAATGTGCGGCTATGATGATGATACTTGTTACATGATCTGTTTGATCATATGATGGCATGTGTGGCTATGGTGATGCTACATGTAGACTAGTCTACAAGACCATGTGAGTCTTTCCCATGCCATGTGAGATGGATGGATGTGTCTGAGACCACTACATAAAGAACATCTTAGTTAATACCTCCCTAGCTCAGAGGGAGTGTTGATGTTTTGGTAGCTGCGGGAGGTATTGACCTCCACGTGTAACCTATGACTTAGAATAGAAAATTCTAGAAGCAAGTGAACCATTAAACAGATGTGTGGAAACCCTAGAAGACGAGTCAGCCTAGCCTAATAATAATATTAGAATATTCTCTTACAGAAATACAAGTCAGCTCCACAAGAAAAAGATAAACAAAAAATATAATTACTAGAAAGTCAGGCCGGCCCGACCAGAAAAGTCACTGGACAGATTAATATAAATAGAGGACGTTTTAGCTCATTTGAATAACCAGTTAGTGCGCAAGTCTTGTGGAGAGTTGCAGTTAGCTGCAACTGCAATTGCAAGGAGGAATAAGGGCACATTGTCATCTCTTGGTCTTGGTCTCTCTCTTGGTGATTCTCTTGGTGACATTCTTGGTGATTCTCTTGGTGACATTCTTGGTGACACTCTTGGTCATATTCTTGCTAAGTATGGCGCAAGTTTGAGAGAGTGATGCAACTGCAACTACTGCAGTTGTGTATGGTACTTGTTCTGTGGATATGGAGACTCTCTCTCTTGTCAGCTGCCCTTGGAGAAGGAGCGCTCTACTTGTCTTGAGTTATTGCTGCAGTTAACAACTAGGGTTTATATGTTGGTTCTGGAGTAGGCTTGGTGGAATTATTCTAAGTAAAGGTTAGTGTGCTCAGGGGTGGAATATGCGAATGCCTATGGTTGGGTGACAATGATGTGACATTGTCTATGGTTAAACGAGCATACCAAAATTTCAACACCTCCACCAAAATCTATCTCCAATCTCATCATGTCTTTTGTTGTTGTAGCCGCTCCCACTGCACTGGAAGCCTTTGTTGATCTCTAATGTGAAGACCTATCCATCCAGTGTCCTCTCTCTGAAGCCTCACTATTGTCTGACTCAAGCTCCAACCACCCACTGGATCCAACTACAGGCTGACCAAGCACTTTGTACAATCTCTTCGACTGAACACCAAGCTACACACATGGGTCAGAAGAGATTCCCTCTGGATATAGGTATGCTAATCCCTGAAAGAACACAATCTCGCATCCATCTATCTTAAAAGAAGACACAGAGAGCAAGTTCACCGATAATTCAGGAACATATAAAGCCTCGGCCAACTCCAGATATCCTCCTAACTCCAATTGGAATCTAACACTTCCAATTCCCTCCACCCCTAGAACATGTCTTGTGCTAACCCCACACCACACACAGCTTCCTGAGTCGATCTCTGTAAAACTGAAGAATACAGACCTCTTCCACGTCATGTGCCAAGAGGCCCCACTGTCCAAGAACCATGCAAGAGTGCTTGTACACCCTAGGCACCTAATACCTGCAAGACAAGCCATCAATGAAAACTCCTTCTCCAACTTTTCCGTGAACTCAGCAACCTCAGCTTGATGTTGACACCTCTGGCTCCTACTTCCTCTTCTTCTTGTTCGGACATTGGCCTGCATAATATCCCAACTCAGGACATGCATAGCATCTCAACTTACTCATGTCCTTCTCGTTGTGAGAAGACTTCTCCCCTCCCATAGGCTTTTTGTCCTTCTTCTTCGCAAAGAGGGCAACATTCTCCTCATTCTCCTCATCCTCTGACTGTCTTCCACAAAGAGCCTCCTCACGAGTCTCTTCCTGTATGAAGTCGTCCCACAATCTCTCCCAGTTGGAACTGTGCTCTCTGGAGACAACACCTTTAACAAAGGTGTTCCACTTCTCTGAAAAGCCATTCAAAGTTGTCCTGATCATTTCTCCATCAAATATAACCTCTCCAACTGCACCAAGGTCATCATGAACTTGAGTGATTCCGGTGAGATATGAGGACACCTTTTCAGTCTTGGTCATCTTCATGTTTCTTAGCTTCTCTCTCATTACCATATTTCGATTCTCATTCAAACTTTGGTCTAGCTTGGTCAAAGATGCCCACATTTCATAGGGCATTCTTCTTTCCTGAAATGTGCAGAATGAGCTGATCTTTGACTGCATCCAAGATTAATCTCTTGGCCTTAAACATTC
>ML779857.1:766960-780413 GCA_009831015.1 Picea engelmannii
CTTGAGTTTGTTAGGACTTTTAGCCTATATATTGCTCATTGCAAGGGTATTGAGTTGTTGTGATGTAAACTCTTGCAATGTCTCCTATGTAATTTCTTTTCCTATTAATAAAATTGTGTGTCTGAGGACACTTCGGCCATTACAGAAAAAGGAAAATATTAACGCAGTATATAAAAAAAAATTAAAATGGTAATAAAACTCAATACCTCTGAATCTAACAAAAATGGTCATATCTTGGGAAAACAGAAACCTTTTCAAGTGAAACGAAAAGTGTTTACAATTAAAAGTAGCGCTCCATATGCAATGGAACAACCCACTCAACCCAAAAATGCACCAAAAATAGCAAACTTTGATGCATGGGGCGACACAAATTTAGGATCTCTATCAACAATGAGAGCGAGTCTTCACATAGGTTGTGATACCATGTATGACAAACAAGGTATTTCCATACAGATCGAACACCTTAAGCAATCGCTCACACAAACAAATCAAAGATCAGTACACTAGTGTATTACGTGGTTAAAGCCCTCAAAGAAAGAACCAATCCACGACCCCAACCAACACGGCCACTTGAGGCAGTGTATATTAATGCAAAAGAAAGAATTTACAAGAGTTTCTCACATTCAATCATTAAGAAATCACCCTCCATGCTCTTTAAATAGAGATCATGGAACAATGGTGTGTTAAGCCATGAATCAATATAATCGTTAGTATCTACGAGAATATGAATCATCGAATCACTTTATGTCCAAAACATATCATGACTGTCAGGTTACATAAATGAATACTAAGGAAACAAACTAAAGAAACACACTTTACCTAACGACACATTAGACCAAGTTGATCTTAACCCACTCCAAGTGTTGAATATCCAAACAAGGTCATGTTCTTAGCATTTTATGCCTAGGATTATCCATGTGTGGTGGGTTTCTATTCTTCAGGTATACAAATTAGAATTCTAGCCTTGTCCTTGTTGGTCGTTTTAGTATTTTAATATTTGGTGCCCTTGCTTCAAATTGAAATTCCATAGTTTTACCAATAGTGCTAATTTCTTGCCTACATTTTAAGGACTTTCATCTTCTTCACGACTAGGTGTGATGGTTTTCCTTTACCATTGTGTTAGCAAGGGCGAGGGAAAATATTTAACTATGCTTTGATACCACTCAATGTAGGCAATAAAGAGCAAACATTGTTGGCCCTCGAAGTTGGTAACCCATTAAAATCTATTGCTACCACAATGCAACACAAATAACCAAAATGCTTTTTGACCCCAAAATTGTAACCCAATAAAAGGTATTGCTACCATAGTGCAAGATAATAATTCTTCTATGGAAATAAGGGCATCTAGCTTATGATCAATAGCTCTAAGGCTAAATCTAAGTTTCATTATGATGCATGTATAAAAGCAATACTTCATTTTTAAAAAGGACAATAAGAAGTGAAATCATGCAGAATCATTATAGTTCAATAGTAAAAGAACAAAGATGAAGGCATGAAAGAATAAGATGTACAATAATGTGTTGAAAATATGATTTCAAACACTTAGCCAACGCTAGACTTCAACCTCCTATAGTTATTCACCAATAAAGCAAGGGTACCACATGCATTTATTGTAATATGCGTAGAAATGCAAGAGACTAAGCAATCTGAAAATATAGCAGCAGAAATATAAATGAACAGCAACCACATTCACACATTGAACACAAGAAATTTCTAGGCAATGCCCCTGCAAAAACTCACAAGGGGAAAACCAGTCTAGGAGAGATTTTTCTTATTGAGCTAGGAGGAAATTTTTGAGTTTACAACATCATTTTTCAGCATTAAATGTATAGCAATAACTAGTAAACAGTACTAGCAGACCTCCTCGAAATCTATGTCAAAGACCCTTAGAAAATGAAGCACATTTCAGCCTCAAAAAACGTGCCCATATTTATGTTGTACAGATGTACTACATCTGTACGACCTTCTTCTCACAGCAGACAAGTCCTCGATTTCGGTGCTTAAAAGTTGCAGCTTATTGTACAGATTTTTGTTTACTAGAGCCTTGAAAATCATGCCTATCTTCAACAGAAAGGTTGCCTCGATTTCAGTGCCCAACTCTAGATATGCAGCCCCCCTTTAATGTTGAAATTACTTGGGATGTGTGCCTCCTTCCCTCCTTGGGATTTGTGCCTCTCCCTTTTGCAACTACTATTTCCTCTAACTCGACTCTCTAGCAATTTGTCTCTTCAACTTCCTCTCTCACTCTCCTCAAAAGGTGTGCCCCATCTCTCCTCCAGTGTTCCTTTTATTACTCATAAATGAGTAACTCCTCTAACCCTTGGTTTCCTTGAATGACTCTTCACCTTCCCTTGAGATCAATGGTCACGACTTAATCGTCCGTTGAGTTAACTTAAATCACTTAAGTGACCCACTTTTCATCAAGTCACTTTTACCCATTAAATATTAAAAGGCTCAACTTGACTTTATAAATTCACTTTATAAAGTCACTTTATGAAATCACTTCACAAAGTCACTAAAGAGAGTTATTTGCTCGGACTCATGCCTAGGCACAATGATGTGTAAGTACCACCAAGCTACCAAAATCTAACACTCCCTCTTAGCGAGTGAGGTACTTTTGGTACCTCCCGTTAATGTTTTGGTAGTTGCGGGAGGTATTAACCTCCACGTGTAACCTATGACTTAGAATAGAATATTTTGGAAGCAAGTGAACCATTAAACAAATGTGTGGAAACCCTAGAAAACAAGTCGGCCTAACAGAATAATAATATTAGAATATTCTATTCGAAAAATACAAGTCGGCTCCACAGGAAAAAGATAAACAAAAAATATAATTACAAGAAAGTTAGGTCGGCCCAGCCAGAAAAGTCACTGGACAGATTAATATAAATAGAGGACGTTTTAGCTCATTTGAATAACCAGTTAGTGCGCAAGTCTTGTGGAGAGTTGCAGTTAGTTGCAACTGCAGCTACAAGGAGGAATAAGGGCACATTGTCATCTCTTGGTCTTGGTCTCTCTCTTGGTGATTCTCTTGGTGACATTCTTGGTGATTCTCTTGGTGACATTCTTGGTGATACTCTTGGTCATATTCTTGCTAAGTATGGCGCAAGTTTGAGAGAGTAGTGCAGCTGCAACTGCTGCAGTTGTGTATAGTACTTGTTTTGTGGATATGGAGACTCTCTCTATTGTGCGCTACCCTTGGAGAAGGAGCGCTCTACTTGTCTTGATTTATTGTTGCAGTTAGCAGCTAGGGTTTATCTGTTGGTTCTGTAGTAGGCTTGCCGAAATGATTCTAAGTAAAGGTTAGTGTGCTCGGGGGTGGCATATGTGAATTCCTATGGTTGGGTGACAATGATGTGACATTGTCTATGGTTAAACGAGCATACCAAAATTTCAACAAGGTATCAGAGTGGTTTCCTTCGTAACAGTCTAACCACTAGAAGGAATATCCTCAGTTTCCCCCATTGTCAAGCTCATTGAGCACACACTGTACTCACTAAGAAGGTCTCATAAGTTGGGTGCATCTCTTCCCCAGATCAAATCTACAAATTTCTAAAGTTGAGAAATTAGGGTTTCCTATAAAACCCTAGGTCTGCAATACCAATTGCAATTGCAGTGCCAGTTCCTTCATGTCAGTTGCTTCGTGCCAGTTGCAGCACCAGTTACAGTGCTAGTTGCATCAACAGTTGCAGTGCCAGTTGCAGCACCAATTGCAGTGTCAGCACTAGTTGCAGTGAAAGTTTCTGTGAAGTGTTGGGACTAATATTTGGTTGTCCTAGTGCGCCTTACCCTAGCGCATCTCCAGCTACCTTTAGATTACAAGTCCGAGCACCTTTGAAGTTTTAAGGTTCTTCATTACTTGTCACCATTGTCAGATGGTGCCACTTCATGCTGATGTTGTCAGATGTATGTACTTATATATATTTAAACTATATCACTATTTTGAGAGTGATTGCAGGAGAAGTGATCTCTTACAATCGCAGATCTAGAGAGATCTTAGATCCAACACATCTAGAGGAACAATGTACTCCAGGTTTGATTGCTTTCATATGCCTCTAATTGTTATGGCATACCTCAGTGCAGGTTGGTAACTCCAATGCAGGTTGGTATACTACCCCAGCACAGGTTGGTACCCTACCCCAGCGCAGGATGGTAACCCCAACGCAAGCTGGTACGCTACCCCAGCGCAGGTTGGTAACCCCAACACAAGCTGGTACGCTACCCCAGCGCATGTTGGTAACCCCAACTTAGGTTGGTACGCTACCCCAGCGCAGGTTGGTACGCTACCCCAATGCAGATTGGTACTCCAACGCATGTTGGTATGTTACTCCAGTACGAAAGGAATACCAAGAGGAATGATGATGATCATGCCATTTGGAATACCTTCCTTGTTAAGAGGGAGTGTCAAATTTTTGAGTCAGATTCTATGTGAACTGACAAGTTACTAGTTCTGTATGAATTAGATGTGGACCTGTAGTGTTGGAAATGATTCCCAGTTAGAGTGTCGATCAATAGCATCGGAGGTTATAGCTGGAGGGCCAACTACTAGTGTTGGAGGTGTTTTCAAGCTAGATGGCTAATGTGCGGCTATGATGATGATACTTGTTACATGATCTGTTTGATCATATGATGGCATGTGTGGCTATGGTGATGCTACATGTAGACTAGTCTACAAGACCATGTGAGTCTTTCCCATGCCATGTGAGATGGATGGATGTGTCTGAGACCACTACATAAAGAACATCTTAGTTAATACCTCCCTAGCTCAGAGGGAGTGTTGATGTTTTGGTAGCTGCGGGAGGTATTGACCTCCACGTGTAACCTATGACTTAGAATAGAAAATTCTAGAAGCAAGTGAACCATTAAACAGATGTGTGGAAACCCTAGAAGACGAGTCAGCCTAGCCTAATAATAATATTAGAATATTCTCTTACAGAAATACAAGTCAGCTCCACAAGAAAAAGATAAACAAAAAATATAATTACTAGAAAGTCAGGCCGGCCCGACCAGAAAAGTCACTGGACAGATTAATATAAATAGAGGACGTTTTAGCTCATTTGAATAACCAGTTAGTGCGCAAGTCTTGTGGAGAGTTGCAGTTAGCTGCAACTGCAATTGCAAGGAGGAATAAGGGCACATTGTCATCTCTTGGTCTTGGTCTCTCTCTTGGTGATTCTCTTGGTGACATTCTTGGTGATTCTCTTGGTGACATTCTTGGTGACACTCTTGGTCATATTCTTGCTAAGTATGGCGCAAGTTTGAGAGAGTGATGCAACTGCAACTACTGCAGTTGTGTATGGTACTTGTTCTGTGGATATGGAGACTCTCTCTCTTGTCAGCTGCCCTTGGAGAAGGAGCGCTCTACTTGTCTTGAGTTATTGCTGCAGTTAACAACTAGGGTTTATATGTTGGTTCTGGAGTAGGCTTGGTGGAATTATTCTAAGTAAAGGTTAGTGTGCTCAGGGGTGGAATATGCGAATGCCTATGGTTGGGTGACAATGATGTGACATTGTCTATGGTTAAACGAGCATACCAAAATTTCAACACCTCCACCAAAATCTATCTCCAATCTCATCATGTCTTTTGTTGTTGTAGCCGCTCCCACTGCACTGGAAGCCTTTGTTGATCTCTAATGTGAAGACCTATCCATCCAGTGTCCTCTCTCTGAAGCCTCACTATTGTCTGACTCAAGCTCCAACCACCCACTGGATCCAACTACAGGCTGACCAAGCACTTTGTACAATCTCTTCGACTGAACACCAAGCTACACACATGGGTCAGAAGAGATTCCCTCTGGATATAGGTATGCTAATCCCTGAAAGAACACAATCTCGCATCCATCTATCTTAAAAGAAGACACAGAGAGCAAGTTCACCGATAATTCAGGAACATATAAAGCCTCGGCCAACTCCAGATATCCTCCTAACTCCAATTGGAATCTAACACTTCCAATTCCCTCCACCCCTAGAACATGTCTTGTGCTAACCCCACACCACACACAGCTTCCTGAGTCGATCTCTGTAAAACTGAAGAATACAGACCTCTTCCACGTCATGTGCCAAGAGGCCCCACTGTCCAAGAACCATGCAAGAGTGCTTGTACACCCTAGGCACCTAATACCTGCAAGACAAGCCATCAATGAAAACTCCTTCTCCAACTTTTCCGTGAACTCAGCAACCTCAGCTTGATGTTGACACCTCTGGCTCCTACTTCCTCTTCTTCTTGTTCGGACATTGGCCTGCATAATATCCCAACTCAGGACATGCATAGCATCTCAACTTACTCATGTCCTTCTCGTTGTGAGAAGACTTCTCCCCTCCCATAGGCTTTTTGTCCTTCTTCTTCGCAAAGAGGGCAACATTCTCCTCATTCTCCTCATCCTCTGACTGTCTTCCACAAAGAGCCTCCTCACGAGTCTCTTCCTGTATGAAGTCGTCCCACAATCTCTCCCAGTTGGAACTGTGCTCTCTGGAGACAACACCTTTAACAAAGGTGTTCCACTTCTCTGAAAAGCCATTCAAAGTTGTCCTGATCATTTCTCCATCAAATATAACCTCTCCAACTGCACCAAGGTCATCATGAACTTGAGTGATTCCGGTGAGATATGAGGACACCTTTTCAGTCTTGGTCATCTTCATGTTTCTTAGCTTCTCTCTCATTACCATATTTCGATTCTCATTCAAACTTTGGTCTAGCTTGGTCAAAGATGCCCACATTTCATAGGGCATTCTTCTTTCCTGAAATGTGCAGAATGAGCTGATCTTTGACTGCATCCAAGATTAATCTCTTGGCCTTAAACATTCCTCTTGTTTATGCAGCCAACTAAGTAGGATCTGTAGGAATGACAACAAGTGCAGTAGCGGTATGGTGCACAATACCCCACAACTCTGGTTCTTCCAACAAAAATGCAATCCTCTCCTTCCACAGACTAAAGTTCACTACCCAATCCAATCTATCTTCGAACCTCAAGCCAAAAGCCATGACCTTCTCAACTGAAACTCAACTCTTCCCCTTCCTTCTTCCAAGCAAAAAACCCTTGCACTCACTGCAAATCAAGTGTCAAATCTCTAGTCTGTTGAACCTCTGAGCGCCAGCTCTGTTACCATGTTGAAAATCTGTTTTCAAACATTTAGCTAACGCTAGATTTCAACCTCCGATAGGTATTCACCAATAAATCAAGGGTACCACATGCATTTACTGTAACTATGAGCAGAAATACAAGAGACTAAGCAATCTGAAAATACAGCAGCAGGAAATATAAATGAACAACAGCCACATTCACACATTGAACACAAAAAAATTATAGGCAATGCCCCTGGAAAAAACCACAAGGGGAAAACCAGTCTAGGAGAGATTTTTCTTATTGAGCTAGGAGGAAATTTCTAAGTTTACAACAACATCACTTTTCAGCATTAAATGTACAGCAATAACTAGTAAACAGTACCAGCAAACCTCATTGAAATCTGTGTCAAAGACCTTCAGAAAATGAACCAGATTTCAGCCTCGAAATAAGTGCCCATATTTATGCTGTATGGCTGTACTGTACGGCCTTCTTCTGACAGCAGACAAGTCCTCGACTTATGTGCTTAACAGCAGCACCTTGTATGGATTTCTGTCTGCCAGAGCCTTGAAAATCGTTCCTATCTTCAACAGAAAGGTTGCCTCGATTTCTGTGCCCAACTCTAGCTGTACGACCCTCCTTTAATGCTGAAATTACTTGGGATGCATGCCTCCTTCCCTCCTTGGGATTCGTGCCTCTCCCTTTTGTTGCTACTCTTTCCTCTAGCTCGACTCTCTATGAATTTGTGTCTCTTCAACTTCCTCTCTCACTCTCCTCAAAAGGTGTGCCCCATCTCTCCTCTAGTGTTCCTTTTATTACTCATAAATGAGTAACTCCTCTAACCCTTGGTCTCCCTTGAGTGACTCTTCACCTTCCCTTGAGATCAACAGTCACGACTTAATCGTCCGTTGAGTTCACTTAAATCACTTAAGTGACCCACTTTTCATAGAGTCACTTTTACCCATTAAATATTAAAAGGCTCAACTTGACTTTATAAAATCACTTTATGAAATCACTTCATAAAGTCACTAGAGAGAGTTATTTGCTCGGACTCCTGCCTAGTTGCAATAGATGCAGAAGTACCACCGAGCTAGCAAAATCTAACATGATGCATCTTGTCATAGCAAATCTAGAAGGGAATTCTATCTACATAAGTGCATATGCTTTTTCACAGTAGCCAAATCCATGGATCAAAGCACATACTTTCAATTTCATATGATAAGGTTATTGTAATTTGATGTTCAAAGTTACAAGTCACTAGATGAAATCCTAATGAAATGGGAATTTCACTAGAAACAAAAGAGATGTGCATAATAATTGAGGGGATGTTGTCACGCAGATCTGCACCACTGGACCTACCTAATAATTATAGACAACCTAGCCCTATCACCATTAGATGCCTCTCTGTTCGAGCTGGTGCTTTTTTAAGTCTCAGGGGGGTGTCCCTAGGGGTTGTATGCTGTTATCAAACTAATAAATCTGCATAACAATCCAATTGATCAGCAAACATAAACTCACTCTTGAGATGTCAAGAAGCACTCAAGAACAAGTGTAATTCTTAGTGAAATCAAGATGGTTGAGATCAGATTCCTAATCCAATTACAGCAATACAATGAAAGAGAGGAAATGACGAGAATATGTTCCTTAAGTGAATAAGAAGTCAAATAAGTACATTAACTGCAATACTATTAAATTACTATCCAGACAAGACATTTCAAGAGCCAGTGACAAGACAATGTCAAATCAAATCAATTTGTTAATCAAGAGATTGAACTACATCATAATGACCACACATAACAGGCTGCAATTTGTCCAGTAGTGTGGAGTGATGGAAGCAGTCTATCAGACAGAAGGTGGGAGGATGATTACAGTTCCACTGCTACAGTCTGCTCAGAAAATCCTTTCTAACCTCCAAAATGATCTCAAACTGATTGACATGGAAGCTCAGAAATCCAAAAACAGTATGTGCTAACTGTGCATGGAAAGACAAAAAATCAACTGCCTGCGTGGTCATCCAACTGCCTTCTTTTGGATACCATCTGAATATAGCTACTGGAAACAGCAACCCTCCTCATTGCTTTTAACTGCATGCAACCTCTGATAGATAATTCAAGTACTTCTCCAAACAAATAATATTGTATCCATCCCACTGGCTGTAACTGCCAGTTGACTCAATGCTGATTGGGGTTTATCCATCGTAATTTTTTGTTGTTTTCCAAATTCATCTATAGGAAACTGCCAACAAATTGCTACATATCCATCATGCTGTAACTACTGGTTATTAATTTTGACAACGAACACCTGCCACTAATAACTCCTTCCAGCACTGATATTGGTGTACAAGACTGCTTTTTCAAATACATTCCTGTTTCCAGCCCATCTCCTTTGCTGAAACGCAGCTATCTCACTGTTCATCATACTGTTTGCTACAGAATGTGCTGAAGGATGTCCAAATTAAAGCATTGACGCCACCTTCTATGTATTAGAAAAAATTCCTAGGCCACCTATCTCCCTTAAATATTTCATTGTATGCAGATTTCATAAGGAAAAGTCATCCTGCGAATAAAACCTGCCAATAATAACCCAGTCTAGCGAATCTCTTGAGAATGAAGTTCCAAAAACGAAAAGAAAACTCACCAGTTATGGAAGAAATCTACCTTTGGGTTGAAATTAGCAAAATTAACACATTTACCAGCTTAGCAAAATTGCCAACTATATGAAAGGAGGTTGAACCAGCCTTTCTGCTTGACATAGTTAGCATGAGCAATTCAATTTGAAGATTTCTTGACTTGGAAGAATTAGCAACTCGAGTTAGAGATCAAGAATAGCAACTTTATTTAAGGCTTTTTGCTTTGTAAACTTTAGCAAAGGCAACTCAAACTAGGATTTTTTTTCTTGATGAAGTTCCAAGGATGCTAAATATAAAGGACAAGGAGAATTAGGGTTACAGAAATAGCAAGGCTATAGTGATGAAGAATTTGGTAAACATGTCAAATATACCAAAGAGGTCACACTAAGGCTAAGTCACAGGGTTCGACGAACGTAAAGCTTGAGGTTCGAAATTCGGCAAACCTCAAAAAAAAATTGAGGTTCACCGAACCCAATGCCAAACCTGAAAGAACTCGAACCCATGCCCGAATTTGAACCTTAGGACAAATTTGAAGGAGAATTTTGTTGAGTATATAGCCGAACCTAAATCCGAACCTTATTGGAAAATTCGAACCCGAGTCAAGCCTAATCGTTGTCGAACCCGAACTCGAACCTGAACCATGTGACTTAGCACTAGGGTATGGAGTGGTCAAAATTAGCAACTCAAACTAAGGTTTTGGAAAGTCGAACTAAGCAAGAATAACAACTAAACTCAGCAATTCAAATTAGGGTTTTATGAAGCAATTTGGGATTTTACAATAAGGCAATTCTGGAATCCTATATCAATGGAAATCCTCCAACTATCTAGCATATGTCACACTAGGAAAACATATCCACCTGCTCAACACTGTACTTGCCTCATCATCCTTCACCCATCAGAACCTAGAAACCACTCCACCACTACACACTTGGAAGTTGGAACCATGACATCACATCCTGTACCTGCCAAAAATAGAAACTGCAGTCTAGCTCCATAAAAGCAGGAAAGATTAGAAATGAAGGTAACAACTGTGAGATTTCTACCAAACATAGCATGTCTAAAAATAGACACTGCTAAAAATAGAAACATCTCGCATGTCAATGAAAGCAATCTCATTAGACTTGCTTTTTTGCAAGGAACCCAAATATGTGCTCACAAACAACTAAAAATAGAAACATTTCACATGCCAATGAAAGCAATCTCATTAGAATCGCGTTTTTGCAAGGAACCCAAATATGCGCTCACAAACGACATGCAAGCCCTTGAAAGAAAACTGCTTAAAATAGCAGTGTTGTGAAATTGCTTGCATCACACCCGAAACAAGCCCATTGACATCTTGATCTCTTGAGGACCAAGAATATGTAAACATCTCTAACACACAGGGCCCGAAACTTGGGCTCCTAGAAAAAATTAAACTATTAAAAATAGCAATTTCTTATAATCCGATGAAATAAACTCTAACGCAAGCCTTGGTAACTGTTAATATCTAGATGCACCTGCACCGGAACCAGCATGATTGAATCTCGTTGGATCTTAACCTTCCAGTTGCACAAGAAAATTTGCGAGTTAACAAGCGAGACGTTGTATGATCTATGTGTAAAAATGATTCCTACTTGATACCTATTTATATTGGTCAAGGAATCCTTCTTGAAGTTGTTGTAGCAATCCAAAATAAGAGAACTATGTTGAGTTAATGTAGACTTGCACCACCTGGCAGTATGTGCAATCACATCACAGCTCTATATTTAAATGGACCTAAGTTTTTCTCATCAAACTTTCTCTACCTTTCTACAAGTTTAGGCTATCATTTACTACAATAAGGATCACTGAGGCTAATTTTATTCTTAAAAGAATTCTCTTACTCAAGGTTATGGCGTAGAACCTCGAAAAGCTAAATCAATGATGATAGCAAAGAAAAAAGAATCAGTTTTATTATTTTATTTTTATATTTATACATACATCCATATTTTTGTGTCTACACGTGCTGAAATCCCAATTGAAATTAGCAATATTGATTCTTTAATGGAAGAGTATCTGTAACTTTGATTGGTTATTCAAGCCTTTAATCAAGCCAATCAATAAATATCAATAAATGCACATGGATGTCTTCATATTCCTTACCACCCAAACTCTTAAACATTCATAGACCCCACTCCAATGTAATTCCTTTGTTGAAATTTTGGAATTTGAAGTGCTAGCATACCATAAAAAAATTTAAAACATTTTTTTCATGGATAATTTTGGTAACCACTTTTGTAAGAACCATAACATGAATGTCATGTTAGTATGTACTATGATCAAGGTGCTTACAAAAGCAATAGAAATGACAAGAAAAAGAGTGTTCTTGATTAGAGATATAAAGAAGCAGAGATCTCATAATATAGAGAATAGATGTATTATTAGTTGAATGTTGTTAGAGAAAGAACAGTCCCTTATGTTTTCAGGAAAGAAAAAGAAGGGCCTTAAACAATTTTCATTACCTGCTCACCAAGAAAGTGTGCTGAAACAGAATTTAATGAATACGAACTTAGCTTGTAATCTCTCTGCATCACCTGCATTAATACACACGGCTTTAAAATCTGCACATTCACTCAAATCATTCTATCGCAGTGAAATGAATTGTAAAAAGCAAGGACTGCACTACTTGCTAGCAATATTTCATAAATACATCTAGGAGATTTCTAAATTATGCCTCAAAGAGATATCTGACTTCAAAATAAACATAGATAAAATAATTATAATTAACATTGTGAGAAAACAAGTAGATTAAGGCATGCAATAGACAGACATGTCATAAGATTAATCTTGAAACATAAAGACACCACTTCTAAGAAATGACTCTAAAATTCCTCCACTTTTCAGTCCAGGCTTTTGAAAACAGATTGGTATATCTCAGTTTTCATATGCAACTAAATGATCGTGTCACATACTGGGATTGCTTGATTCACAAAATTCATGCAAGGCTGTCCACTTAGGCGCACTGATAGATATCTATAGCTGGAAGAAATGTTCTGCTGAAAAGCATTTTACATGACATCATTGTATATCAGCTATCCTTGGAAAGTATCCCAAAGAAGGTGTTACCACTCAAACTCTACCCCAGGAGTAAAAGTCCTAACCTCGGTGAGAGAGCCTAGAGGCACTACAGGCAAGCTACTCACTGTCACCTCGGTAGCCTTGCCCCACACTTCAGACTAAGGAAAAACTACCCTAGCCTAGGGGGGAATCTCTATAAGTCAATCTAAGCCATTCGTTGAGGATAGAAAGGAGAGTATAAATTAGCCCAAATTGATCAATCACTTACCCAAGAGACCAGTTTATGATGTTACAAGAATAACTTATTAATTGAACCAACATCGCAAAAGACCTCAAATCGTATGGACATGTTTTTCCTTAAAGAAACGTTTGGAAAATACTCAATGATCTTGATGTACATCACATATGAGAAATCATCCCATGTTACTCAAGTAAGGCTGCTGTTCCTTTACTTAGTAAATGAATTCAGACTGTAGTGTTGCAATGGATATGTATAAGCATGGACAGTCTAGAGACCTATAACTTAGAATTTTGAAATGATGTTCCAACCAGCAGCAGAGTTTTGACTTTGTTATTTGTGGACACAAAGCTGAGTTGCAAACCATTTAAGATATACAAAATATATGTGTGCTTGCCAGAAATAAGTAATACTTAACAGCACCCAAAAATGTACAACAAATCATCATACACCATTCACAAAGTGAGGATAAGTGTTGTGGATAAGAGAT
>ML779857.1:787697-802279 GCA_009831015.1 Picea engelmannii
TCACACGAAGTGTCTGGGATTGAATCAGTAGAAGAGCCTACAGAAGCACTCGAAGAAAAGCCACAAGAAGGGCATAAATAGGAAGAAGTTAAGGAGCTAAATGTCTCAAAGGAACCACATGTTGAAGAGTCCAAGTCAAAAGAACCGAGAGCTAAGGTTGTTGTATATCGCCATCCACACCACTTGGAGAAACAACAGTCATCAAAGCAAGGGCACAGGCATCAACAAACTTATTATGGACCAACATGGCACCCAAAAGGCAAGCAATCGAGATACATGGTGCCATAACAACAATGCATGGAGATATCATAGCACAACAAGAATCAATCAGATTCCAAGTCAAGGTGGCAAAGCAATAGTTGGACCCCACAATCACATT
Source organism: Picea engelmannii (assembly GCA_009831015.1). Lineage (NCBI taxonomy): Eukaryota > Viridiplantae > Streptophyta > Pinopsida > Pinales > Pinaceae > Picea > Picea engelmannii. Next base: position 788,077 of record ML779857.1, read on the forward strand.
TCACTAGGATGGATGGAGGCTTGTGCTTGGTACTAGCTAGCTACACTGCTTAGCTGATTATATTGTATGGTTTTTTCCAATGTTTCGAGGATGAAACATGCAAAGAGAGATGGAATGTAGTATACTTGGGGAGGTGATATGGGGTACCTAAGGAGGTACCCAAGGAGAATAATAATAGATATATAGATGTGTATTTCTATGTAAATAAGGCCCATGTAATAGTGTGAACATAATCAAAGTAAGAAGGCTTATTCGAAGGTTCTACCCATTAGAATGTTCCTAGGAGGTCAATGAATGTAAGAAGGCTTACTAGAAGGTTCCACCTACTAGAATGTTCCTAGGAGATAGATAGTACTATATAAATAAGTAGAAGCAATGTAATGGGCATGGTGAAGAATATTGTAATTGATTAGCAAGCATTGCTTGAGAGTGCATTCCTTCCATGAGGAATAATAGATGGTGTTACCCTACCTCAAGAGTTTCCTCTACAATTTATCTTGTGTCTATTCTTTTATGTGAGTTATTTGGTTCTATTTTATATTTTCATATCTAAGGTATATAACATTGAAATTTTGAATTATTTATCTTTTATAAATGCAAATTTTTATGCTCATGAGTTGTAGTCTTGAGTGTCATCCCTTGCAATTTGTTGATACTCTCCACTCTCCAACCATCCTCAAAATTCATCTTTATTGTATTAGTTGAGTACGATTGTTCCCGATAATGATCTAGTAACATTATACCTAAACATGTTTCTTTCAATGCAACTAACCCTCTTTATCCAACACTTGTCAACAACCATATTCATGATAACACTAAAGTACAAACTTATAGTATATGCAATCCAATATCAAAAATGCATTTGCCTCTATAATTAGCTATTCCTTTTGGAATCAAACCAATTTCCCAATCCTAATTCTAGAGAAACACAACATGTGAGAAAAGCTCCAAAAGCTCCCATGACATTCTCCACTAGAATGCTCATAAAAACTTTAAAAACACTATTTCAATGGTAGACAAATGGAACCCATCCCACAATCACCTTGGACAACAAACAACCATCAAATAATTGTCCCCAAACAATCCAAGACCATCTCACCACATGAAACTAGTAAACAGTGAAATGTTAAACTAACAAAGATCACTAGACAAATGGTTTTAGGAAATGACAGCATAAGGACCTAAAATCATCTACAAATCATAATTAAAAGTTATCCTATGTTGACAATGAAAAACATGTCTACTTCACTAAATGATCAACACATACTTATAGATACAAGTATTTGAAAACATCAATACTTCCATTGTAGGTTCTACGCAGTTATGCTTTTGCAACATTTAAATAAAGATAAGATACGATAGTTTTATTAATCTCCACAAACGACCAAAAAAGTAGGTTAATGGGACTCAAAGGTACATTAATAGAGATAGTGGAAGTTTGTATATAATTTGTATATATTAATAACGTTTGTCTGCAAACATATGACAATAATAAAAGAGAAATTCCAATGAAATTAGAAGTTGCTTGAACATGCCTGAAATAAATCGAACTGAACTCTGCCTTCAATGGTTGCTTCCTTACTCTCTCGTGTACCATATTGCCTGGCAAAAATTGAAAAGGTGATCAAAAACTTATTAACTCAAAGTTCATGTATTAATATAGCCGGCAATTAAAGTACTAACTTGTTTATAAGATCTAAAGAATGATTATATTGTGAGAAGATTATGTATCACTAATTAAGGTCGACTAAGCTCAAAAACGAAAATGTTTTCTATAATGCAAATCCACATTCATAGTGTTCTCTCATGGAGACAAATTAATCATTTTTCCAATAAGGAAAAACATGTCAATAGATTATATGGCATTAACTTAAAAATATTTACACTTGCAAATTGATAGTGAAAGACATTGTTTTTACTCAAAATGAACTTAACAAAAGTTCACCTTATAATGATATCACGGACTATGATCTAATACCATATAATAATAACACGAACACAAAAATAACCAAGATTGCATTAATAATGAGAAACCAAATCTTTCTTATAAAGAGTTACAACTTAGTTGAGTTGCTCCACTTTATGAATATGGGTTAAACCAAAAAGCATACTAAATGGTCAATTAGATATTAGACATAAGCATTAATAAAGTCACTTGGACTTTAGGTTATTTTATGCTTTTATGTTTTATTTCATTTTAGTGTGTTTTTTGGTTTATCCCACAATCATAAAGTGAGGTGACTTAACTAGCTTGTAACCCTTTATAAGAAAGCTTTTGATTTCTCATTATTAATGTAATCTTGGTTCTCTTTATGTGTTTGTGTTATCATTATATGGTATCAGAGCAATAGTCTATGATATCATTATATGGTATCAGAGCCCAGAAATTGTTGAAGCCGTATCAAGAGTCTTGAGCCTTTGAAAAACAAGGCTTCCACTCTTGTGACTTCAACATTTTCGAAGTCGTATCAAGAGTCTCAAACCTTTGAAAGACAAGGTTTCCACTCTTGGAACTTCAACAGTTTCAAAGTTGTATCAAAATTCTTGGGCCTTTGAAAGACAAGGTTTCTATTCTTGCAACTTCAGTGCTCTGGGTGCCATAAAGTCTATGTGAGCATGAAGACCTACAAATTGTTAACAATAGAGACGGATCAAGGGATCGCCAGCATAACATATCAAAGAGCCAAAAGGGTTTCAATTCATTAAAAGCCAAAATTAATCAAGAGGATTTTGGAGCAAATTTAATCTATTCTTGCCTGTATTGATGCCCAGATTTGCATATTTGGAATAATTGGTTGCCAATTTATTGCTTTTCAATAGATCCAAGTAGAAATTCACTGACTTGTTGTTCTTTGAGAGATGATTTATCAAAAATTTACATTTTTTCAATGGTACATCACTGCTACAGTAGTTTAGAGCTAGTATCCAACTATTCTTACTCCAAGATTGCAAATTGAGGGAGGGAAGAACAAGTATTCCCAACATTTTTCTTTATTTCAATATATTTTTCTGCATTTGACTTGTATCCAGGGCCTGTTTTCCCAACATCATGTTCGAAGGCAGCCATAGGTTCTCTGACAAGAACTACAATACTTGGACGCAACTTATGTTGCCATTTTTTTAGTAGAGGTGCTTGGCTTTTATTGTCCTAGGTAAAGATACACGACCAATAGTTGTGGGTCAAGACCAGGACACGTTTGATGCGCAAGAGAGAGAAGCAGTAATGCTTCTTAAGTTGTCCATGACAGATGAAATGCTTCCTGAGGTCCGGACTAGTTAGACTTCAACAAAAATTTGGAAGCATTTAAAATAGTTGTTGAGACTTCGGATAAGGGTAGAGCCTTCTTCCTTAAGAATATGTTGTTTTCAATCACAATGGATGAGAGTGCATCATTACAGAAACATTTACTCAAGATCAAGGATATCAAAGAAGGGTTGTCCGCCATTTGTCAAAAGATGGAAGGAGAGGACATGGCGATAATCACGTTGAAAAGCTTACCACATGCTTATGAGCACTTTATTGGGACTCTAAATATCACCACTACAAATGTTGACCTAAAGATTGACGAGTTATGTAATACGCTCTTACAATAGGGAAAATGGAAGAAACAGTATGGTAGCAGCAGTGACATAGAGGGTTCAGAATAGACCTTTGCAACCAAAGTTAAGGGCAAAGGCAAATGGGCAAAAGAAAAATGGTCAAGGCAGCAGTGAAGATGTAGCCAAAAGCTCGAAGACCATCACTTGTCACTATTGTGGCAAGGTGGGCCATATCAAGAAGCAGTGCAAAAAGAGGTTGGTTGATTAGAAAACCAACCAAGGAGGACCTCGGCAATAGGCTCATGTCACAGAGCATTTAGAGGAGTCGTCAACCTTCTTTGCATTCATGGCCAAGAAGAAAACAAGCCAAACTGTAGACATTTTCACCAACTCTTGAAAAGTAAGTAAAAATTTTGGATAAGCTTGGTGTAGTTGCTAAATTGACCATTAAGGGAGGGTGTTAAAGTAAATATCAGATTATAATGGTTAAAGTAAAATCATTACGAAAACATTACACTGGCTCATCCTTGGGTGCTTGGAAAACTTCTATAATTATATTATCATCTTGTTGCCAAATGTCAAAATTATTAGGAACATCATATGATTGTTGTAAAGGCAACACTCGAAGATATCATTCCATATCATAAATGGGATCTTCATTAGAACCAATCACATCCCACTTACGTCTTCCTACATGTATGAACTCATCAATATTATCAACCATGTCACTATCTTTATCATGACATGAAAGACTTAATGCATCCAATGGCTCCTCTAATGCTTCCTCACTTTTCAAATCACAAAATATGGCATCATAAAAATCTTGGAAAGGGAAACAACTTACCGTACTCACTTCTTCATGTGCAGGAGCGTTAAAAACTTGGATAACTTCATCAAATGGAAGAGCAGGCATCATTGTCTCTCCCTCATGACTTGCCTGTACATCTTCAACTTCATAATATGGAGAATCCATCTTGTCCAAGGGTTCTCTTTCTTCTTCATCTTTTGAATCATAGAATAAGGTATCATCAAAAACCTGAAAAGGAAAGTGACTAACCTCATCCTCTTCTTCATGTGCAGAAGGAATAATATTTGGGATGGCTTCATCAGAGGGTGGAGCACACATTAATACTTCATCATCATGTTTAATATTTTCAAGCTCTCGCTCTTTAACCAGGTCCTCATTATCCTTGCTAGAAGCATGAGTAATTTATTGTCCTTCCCCATGGGATTGGTAACCTTCATCAAGATCCCTCTCTTCAACCTCTTGTTGATTGATGTCTTGTTCCAAACCTTTCAAGATTTCTCTAACAAAGGTCTCAAGGGAAGGAATTCACTTGGGAGTACCTAGGGTATCTTTGAGCTCACTAATATTGACTTCTGGAATAAAGGATTGTTCTTCCTTGGATGGGGAGACGTTGGCTTCGATTTCTATGGCCATGTCACAAACTTCTTGGATTGTTTTAGGAGCATTATTTCTGATAGGGAAGCCTATTTGTCCTATAAAGGCTTTGGTGTAAAGAAAGAAAAGAAAGTTGTTTGACGAGTGATGGCTTGTTGGGATCTGTTGTATTAGCCTCTCAAATTTATCATGAAATTCCCTAACAATTTCATTATCATTCTTCTTTATGTAATTAAGTCTTTTTATTAGCATGTGGATATCTTCCAATATAATACCCCATTTCTTGAGAAAGGTTTTTTTTAACTGGTCCATAGGTGTGATGTTAGCATTAGGGAGATTACAATACCATTTCCTAGCATTACCATGAAGAGTGGCAGAGAAAAGTTTCATTGCCAAATCTTCAGAATCATCACTGATAGGTGGAGTTGAAAGAAAGCCCAAAAATTGTCCATGCGATCTTCGGCCCTAACCCCATCATTACCAGTGAATCTAGGGAGCCAATTTTCATATCTCGGAAGCATTCGTAGAGGGTAACCTAGAATTTTACTCATATCCAAGGGTTTAAAATTACGTGGGTCCCATAGAGAAGCCATGGTTGGTTTTGTCGTTAGTGGAGTCGCCTGATAATCCTTCTAAGGATCATCAAAGGGAAAAGAGGGAATCACCTATTAATATTATGGTAGCTTCGAGAGATATGAACCTCTATTGTGACCTATGACGAGATTAGAATATTCCAGAAGGAAGTAAAGAAGTAAAGGAAACCCTAGACAAGTTGTCAGTTGCAGAAATATAATTAATATGAATTAATTAGTACCCAGGAGGAGAAGTCGGCCCCAATAAGCCTGCCGGACTATTATAAATACAGGGCGCCAGTTCTCATTATTCACATCTCAGCAGTTGCAGAGAGAACTAGATCTACACAAGTGTAGTGGCAGTTTGTGCGCAAGTGCAGTGGTAGTTTGTGTGAAAGTCTTTGGGAAAGTGTGCGCCAACTTCTAGGTGGGAATATCTAATCAGCTTGGTTTCTATTCTTGCCCGGTGCATTAGCCTCTCTTGGCTATTGGATTGCTACCAGGATTCTCTTCTCTGTCAAGGTCAAGGTGCTCAGAGGGTGGCTTCGGCATATGGTTGGGTGACAAGGGTATTGTCAATGGTAAAACGAGCACAATCTTCTATATTCTAACAGGTTATGGGCCTACCACCCCCTTATTCAGCCTAAAACGCTAGAAGGAAGCATAGCCGCTAGGATATTGAGCTCGATGAGGAACTGTCGCTAGGGTTACTAGCAGGAGCAGCTTCCAAAACACTTCAGCAAGGGTTACTAGCAGAAGCAGTTGCAGAAACCCTAAATCTCAGATCCGAAACCTTGTGATGGAGCATCTCACTCAAGGATAAGATATTCAGATGTGCCCTAGTTCAGTGCACCTTTTAGCTCTCTCAGAAGACAGAAACGATGAAGTTGAAGTTTTGGATCAAGGCATGACCAGTTACCAGTCAACCAAAGACATGAGTAAAACGATCAGTCTTCTACACTACTCAACACTCACTGGAACGATTGAAGATGACATGTGGACAATCGAGAGCAGTGCTTCTAGGCACATGACGGGAGATCAAACCAGACTCTCAAATCTAAATGAGAAGAAGACATCGTACAAAGTGGAGATTGGAGACAAAAGCACTTACCCCGTCAAAGGATTTGGACAAGCCTCCGTCAAGTTGAAATCAGGTAACCATGTTCACTTAAGCAATGTTTTATATGTACCTGGTTTAGAAAAGAGTTTTGTATCGATATCATGTTTAGAAGACAAAGGAAACAGAATAGCCTTCGTGGATGGAAAGGTGTTGTCATGGCATAAGAATGTTAGGGTTATTGGAAGTCGTGAAGGAAATCTGTATAGACTACTAGAATAAAATGAAGAAGCTCTAGTACATGACGAAGTCAACCCTAATGAGCTTTGGCATAGAAGGTACGCTCATATCAATTATCAAGCATTACCTTTTCTCAGAAGAATGGTTGAAGGAATACCAAAATTGAAATCTACACATGAAGGAATCTGCAAGGGATGTGCCCTTGGGAAGAATATCAAGAAACCATTCCCAAGCAGCAACAACAGATCTAAGGAGATCCTAGATCTAATACACTCAGATGTTTGCGGTCCAATGCCAGTCAGATCTCTAGGAGGATCTCTTTACTACATAATCTTCATAGATGACTATTCAAAAAAGACGTGGCTATACCTACTGAAGACAAAAGACGAAGTATTCAGCAAGTTCCAAGAATTCAAAGCAGAAATAGAAAACCTCACGAACAAGAAGATCAAGACATTAAGAACAGATAATGGAGGATAATACACCTCGAAGGAGTTTGTTGCATTCTGCAAATTGGCAGGGATTAGGAGGGAGCTAACTGTTCCTCGTAATCATCAACAAAATGGTGTAGCAGAAAGAAAGAACAGATCTATCGAAGAAACCGTAAAAGGCTTATTGAACGATCAAGGTCTATCCATGTTTCTATAAAGAGAAGCAGCAATGACGGCAATATATGTACAAAACAGAAGCCCTCATCGCATATTGAAGGACATGACACCAGAAGAAGCCTTCTCAGGTAAGAAACCTAACGTAGAAAACCTAAGAATATTTGGATGTCCAGTTTACTCTCATATTCCCAAGGACAAAAGGAATAAACTAGAACCCTCAAGAAAGAAGGGGATATTCGTGGGATATAGTGATTCATCCAAAGCCTATAGAATATATATTCCAGAACAACACAAGATCGAAGTTAGCAGAGACGTAACATTCAATGAAAGAATGGCCTTCAAGAAATCCATCGAAGAAATTATAAAAGAAGAAGAACTTGAAGAACCTAATAAAGAAAACACAGAAAACGAAAATGACGAAAAGGATCAACCTGATCATCCTATGGAGCCATGTGAAAACATTGATTCAGATATCATACCGAAGACCAAGAAACGACCAGCTTGGCTTGAAGCTACATTAGAAGACGCAGAAAGACTCAAAGTTCCAGAAGGAACATTCAGGAAGAGTAAAAGACCGAAAAGTTTCTCAAGTTATGCAGCATACATGACGAAGCTTCTAGATGAAGAACCTACCACATTTGAAGAAGAAGTTCAAAAGGGACAATGGAAAGAAGCTATGATGGAAGCACATCAATCCATTATGAAAAATGAGGTATGGGAAATTGTACCTAGACCTAAAGAAAAATCGGTGGTAACCTCAAAATCGGTATACAAGATCAAACATGCAGCAGATGGAAGCGTGGATAAATACAAGGCAAGATTCGTGACCAAAGGGTTCTCCCAGAAGGAGGGAGAAGATTATGACGAAACCTTTGCTCCAGTGGCTAGGTATACCTCCATCAGAGCTATCATATCTCTTGTCGCTTCCATGGGATGGAACTTACATCAGATGGATGTAAAGACAGCTTTTGTCAATGGAGCCATTGAAGAAGAAGTATATATTGAACAACCTCAAGGGTTTGAGGTACATTCCAGAGACACTCACGTTTGCAGATTGAAGAAAGCTCTATATGGACTCAAGCAAGCTCCAAGGGCTTGGTATGCCAGAATGGGCAGCTATCTAACAAGACTTGGTTTCTCCAAGAGTCATGCAGATCCAAACCTTTATTACAAAATCGTGGATAACACACCCGTGATTCTACTATTATATCTTGACGATCTATTCATAACAGGTGAAGAATCTCTCATTATCCAGTGCAAGAAGGAATTAGCTTCTGAATTTGATATGAAAGATCTAGGTCTCATGCACTATTACTTGGGACTAGAAGTGTGGCAGAAGCGTGGTGAAGTATTCCTTGGACAAGGAAAGTACACAATAAAGATCCTTCAAAAGTTTGGAATGATGGACTGTAAGTCCATGGACTCTCCTATGAATGCGGATATAAGAAAAGTGAAAGTCCTAATTCCGATCTAGTAGATCCATCTCTATATCGACAGCTAATTGGGTCATTGATTTATTTGGTAAATACTCGACCAGATATTTGCTTTGTCGTAAATAAATTAAGTTAGTTCCAAGTGGAACCTAGACAAGAGCATTGGATAGCTACAAAGCATGTCCTAAGATATATTCGTGGGACAATATACTATGGCTTGAGATATACCGCGTCCAGTGATATACAGCGTCATGGATTCACAGACTCAGATTGGGCAGGAAGTGCAGAAGATAGAAAAAGCACTTCAGGCATGTGTTTCAGCTTGGGCTCCGCTATGATATCTTGGGGCAGCAGGAAACAGAAGTATGTCGCACTCAGCACAGCAGAAGCAGAGTATATCGCAGCATGTGAATCATGCACTGAAGCAATATGGTTAAGGAAGTTAATTTCCGACTTATTTGATCAGAATCCAGAATCGACCATAATACATTGTGATAATCAGAGTTGTATAAGATTATCAGAACATCCTATGTTTCATGAAAGGTCGAAACATATTGAGATCAAATACTACTTTATTCGAGATAAAGTTTAGGAAGGAGAGGTAAAGCTCGAGTATATCCCCACTAAAGAGCAGACAGCAGACATCCTGACAAAACCTCTATCTAGAATAAAGTTTGCATATTTCCGAGAGAAAATGGGGATCGTAGAAATAACTCCCTTAGCTGAAAAGGAAGACTCTCCAGGATAGGAGAAAGCACTGAAAAATATTATTGAAAACATTTATTTTTGTGATTAAATGACTCTCCAAGTTAGGAGGGAGCACTGAAAATATTATTGAAGCATTTATCTTTGTTTGAAAAATAGTCCAGATTGGACAGATTCTTTCATGTTCGAAAAGTGGATTGAGATTTCTGATGGACAATGACTTCCCATTGTGGTTAACATGGGAAGTAGTGTGATTGTTGATGTATCATAGACAGCTACTTCTCATTGTGGTTAACATGGGGAGTGGTCTAGGGCAGTCTCTCTTCTTGAGGGTTACTCAAGAAGACGGGCCCGCCTCGCCGGACAGCGATTTCTCATTGTGGTTAACATGAGGAATGGTCTGTTTCGGAGGTTGATACAGGACAGTCTTTTCCTCTTGTGGTTAAAAGAGGAAATGGTCCAGACAGTCATTCCTTAGGGTTTATACAATCTCTCCAGGGTGCACTATGATTAGTGTAGGAGGAATGGCCTAGGGTGGGGAATGGTCCAGGCTCAGCAATCAGGGACAGACATTCCTTAGGGTTTATACATTCTCTCCAGGGTGCACTTTGATTAGTGTAGGAGGAGTGGCCCAGAGTGGGGAATGGTCCAGACTCAGACATTCCTTAGGGTTTATACATTCTTTCCAGGGTACACTTTGATTAGTGTAGGAAGAATGGTCTAGGGTGAGGAATGGTCCAGGCTCAGAAATCAGAAACACTCGTTCTTCCTTGTTTGAGAAGAATAGGGCAGATAGCCCATTGTTGATGTTCTATACTGAGGGCAGATATTCCTTCAGATCTCACAAATGTGAGTGAAAGATTAGCCCAGATGATTCAGTTTATTTTAACAATATTTTCTGTGCAAGTTGTCATCAGATGATTGTTATGGAGATTGTCTGTCTCCAGACAGTAGAGATATACTACTGTGGTGGATATGTTTCACCGGTTGTGACTATGTGTCACTGTTTGAGTAGTTATGTACTACCGTGGATAGACACAGTTGTGTTCTATCAAATTAATATTGTACCAGTTGTCATAGGAGATTATCCAGTTGGATAATAATGACGATGCTCATGTTGCTACCAATTGAATGGTCTATTGTGCTCAAGACCGTACCTCCCTAGCTAGGAGGGAGCGTTAATATTATGTTAGCTTCGAGAGGTATGAACCTCTATTGTGACCTATGACGAGATTAGAATATTCCAGAAGGAAGTAAAGAAGTAAAGGAAACCCTAAACAAGCTGTCGGGTGCAGAAATATAATTAATATGAATTAATTAGTACCCAGGAGGAGAAGTCGGCCCCAGTAAGCCTACCAGACTACTATAAATACAGGCGCCAATTCTTGTTATTCACATCTCAGCAGTTGCAGAGAGAACTAGATATGCGCAAGTGCAATGGCAGTTTGTGCGCAAGTCTCTGGGAAAGTGTGCACCAACTTCTAGGTGGAAATATTTGATCAGCTTGGTTTCTATCTTGCTTGGTGCATTAGTCTCTCTTGGCTATTGGATTGCTACCAGGATTCTCTTCTCTGTCAAGGTCAAGGTGCTCGAAGGGTGGCTTCAACCTATGGTTGGGTGACAAGGGTATTGTCAATGGTAAAATGAGCACAATCTTCTATATTCTAACATCACCCTCAATGGAGTCGCCAAGTAAGCCTTGTGAAGTAAAGGCTTTGGCTAAAGGCTTAGCGAAAAAGTGTCGTTCGAGGAAAATTGACTCGATGTTCCCCGACAATGACGTCAAAATGTTATCGCACAATTTGTACTTGCCCAAAGCCCAAGGCAAGTGGATGCAAGATTGGCGTAACAAGGGGTGACCTATCACTGTCACCTTAGTAGGAAACCCCTTTCTGTTTAGAAGTATATCAAAGTTACCCCGAGGGAGACGTCCCCAGTGACCTAAAGGGCTGATGAGACTAAGGCGAGGATGCAAGAAACCCCCCCTCTCACTGGTCACTCAAGTCAAAAAGTTCTCTAGGTCTTTAAGAGATGAAGCAAGGTGAATATATAGTATACCTGCCCAGAACAAGACAACAAAGGAAAAATATAGCAGCTTTCAAGTACCAAATGATGTTAGTGCTTCATAAGACCATGAACCTTTGAAAAATAAGCTAGCTGATATAAATTTGCAACAATGTAATAGTTTACAACAGCAATAAGTATTTTGTAACAGCTGCAATAAATATGTCTTGGAATTGCTTGAAAAAACAATGAAAAGGTAGCTTTAACTAGGAAAAATGATAATCAATTGTCACAAGCAAATTTAGCAATGTCTAGCTAGCATTAAATGTTGATTTTGCAGAGAATTTGCTGCAATTAGATGGTTGTAGCAATCTTTTGTAACAGCAGCAAGTTCTAATGCCCAGAATTGCAAGAAAACACTGTGTAAACTTAGCATAAATCGAGTAGATTGTTTGGCAATTCTTACAAGCAATTTCTGAATGAGTTAGGTGCAATTTATATAGATGTATGCTGCAAATTAATGTATATTAGTGTGGCTGTAGCAAAGATTTGCAACAATAGCAAGTTAGCTAGTGAATTAGTTTAGCTTCGGGTTAGTAAAAGATAGCAAAAGCTTTAAGGAAGAAGGTTTGAGTGTTTGTTTGATCAATCATTCACTAAACCAAGTGGACTAGTGCCTTTAAGGGGTAATGGAGTCTATAGGTGACATTTTTCTCTTGGAAGTAATAACAAAATGATTATACTTGTCTAAGGTGAAGAGATGGATGGAGGAGGTGTTGGCACTTCAAGGCCTCAAACATCCAAACCCTAAAGACAAATTCACTAGAGAGTAAACAATTTTAGCCCATAGTGAATCTTCCTTCCTTAGACTTAATGAAAAGTATTGAGGGCAACAATAACTAGACAATGGCTTCTAAAGAGCTAGCATTTAGGGCTTTAGAAGTTTATCTAAGTTAAATCACCTTAGCAACGTCTAGCAAATGAAGAGCAAAGAAGTAGTAACTTAAGTTCTTTACTCCTAGGGTTTGTCAAGTAGAAAATTTCATAATCTTTAACATGAATAAGCAAATATACCATAACCATTCAAATGAAATGAAGAATTGTAGATTTACTTACATCACCAAGAATAATCAAGCAATAAAACCCAGATTGCCAAATAACTTCACCAAGAAATGATCCAAGTTACAAATTTTAGCCTCCAAGACAAGTGCGCCTCCTTATTTCAGCCAATAAATCCCAAAAAGGGTGCAAATTTCAGACCACATTCAGTGTGTGATGAGTAATGATGAAAAATGAGAGTACTTTCTCTCTATTTATACAATATCAATGACCTTTAATTAATTTGAAGTCATAAGAAGACCGACCTGGCCAAATTACATCAAAAATCCAGTTTTTACATAAATAAAAGTAATTAACCCCTAAAAACATTTTCAAGGGTGACGGCACGCCCTTCTAGGGTGACGTTGAGCCCCTAAGGTGAAACGTTGGGCTCCAGAAGCAGGACGTTTGGCCTCCAAAGGCCTTGGATGATTTCCACACATGCCAATCAGCTCACAACTGACCTCAAGGTGCAAACCCTAACTCTTGATGACATCTAGGGTCACAAAGGTGACGTCATGGGCTCCCAAAGGTCAACGTCCAAGTGGAAGAGCAAGAGCCCCCTGGGTCTAGGTCTACCAGGGTGTCTCCGGTGCAATGTCCTTCTTTCTTTCTAGTGCAAATCTCTGACATCTTCTTGCCCCCGGTTGGAGTTACAACATCCATCTGTGGGCTTTCAACCCCATGAAGGTCTGAGCTAATCATTCCCCCATGTGTACCTGTCCACTAGGCAAGGTCTTGCCGCAACAACAAGTAGGCCTTCAAGGGGTTCATAAGTCACAGGGATCATAACATGTAAATCACATCCAATAATCAAATTACCCAAACATGTGCATCAAGCCCCCCTTTATCGAGACAAATGCTCAAAGACGTTATGCAATTTAAGTTGTAATTAGTTGTGCAGTGTGACATTGTTAGTCTAATGGTAATTAGATGTGCTTTCCTTAAGTCTCTTGTTTTGCATTAACAAAAAGTTAAAAACAGAGGAGAAGAGGAAGAGGAGAGTGCTGCAATCTAAATATGTAAAGTTTGTTGATAATTCAGGGCCAATATTATTGTGAGTGACAATTTTTTCGGATTGTAATTTGGTTGCTCTTGAAGGATTTTTAGAGGTTGTATGTACTTGTTGGTGTGGGCATCGATATGCTTGGTCCATAGTTATCTGTTGCGAATTAGATCTGAATTTGATTGGTCGCAATGTCCAATATGAAAAAGAGTTTCTCCTGTAAGTTTGCATTTGATTAGACAAGTGCTGATTTTCTTCAGGTCGATTTCCCTCATAAGTGAATGGGTTATTTTCCTCCTCTGTTATTTGTACCCTCTAACTTCAATAAAAAATCACAGATCTAGGGGAAATGAGGCAAACATTGGTGGCCAGAGTTCTATGACAATGGTGCATAGGTAGTCCTGCTGATGCATCATAGCATACTTCAATCGAAGTGATTTGTGTGTTGATCTACTTAAATTTTATTTTAATTGTGTTTTAAAATTTATAATATGCATAAGTTATATATGTTTTTAATTTTTAATTTGTTATATATATA
>ML779857.1:815475-827798 GCA_009831015.1 Picea engelmannii
ATTAGGCTTAATTTATCGTTTAGCCTTAATTCCTCCTTATTTCTCCATCTGGTTCCCTGTTTGTGCCTGACTATAGTCTACGGGAACATATAGACTACTAAGTCACTCCCTGCTGGCCTAATCTTGGGGGTGGGACATCACATATTGTAGGAGGAATCGCTCGCACTCCCATGATGAGTCCTCTTCTGGAAGGTTTTTCCATTTGATAAGATATTCCTTTATGGTCCTAGAACGTAACACCTTTTCCTTTGTGGCAAGAATACCTTCTGGTTCTAAAATAATTTTTCCTTTTTCATCGAATTCAGGGATTTCTGTTTGCACTGGTTGAGCTTGCCCAAGCATTTTTTTGAGACATGAAACGTGGAAGACATTGTGGATTCGACAATTGTCTGGTAACTCCAATCTATAAGCTACTTGGCTAATTTTTTTGTTAATTTGAAAGGGTCCATAGAATTTTGGGGCCAATTTGTTCTTCCCTTGTTGCTTAAGGGATAATTGTGTGTACGGTTGAAGTCGTACAAACACCCAATCACCTTCTTCAATTTCTCTTTCTGACCTATGTTGATCTGCTAATTGTTTCATTCGATTACGAGTTGTTGCTAGGTTCTCTTTTAATATTTGTATGTTGTTTTGTTCTTCCTCTAGCTTATTTCTTACTACTTGGACCTTAGTATTAATTAGTGCAAACTCCTTCCATTTAGGTGGTTCATAACCATATAAGGCTTGGAAGGGAGTCATTTAAGCGGAAATGTGATATGTAGAGTTATACCACCATTCGGCTAAGTGTAACCATTGAGA
Organism: Picea engelmannii; assembly: GCA_009831015.1. Lineage (NCBI taxonomy): Eukaryota > Viridiplantae > Streptophyta > Pinopsida > Pinales > Pinaceae > Picea > Picea engelmannii. Next base: position 816,274 of record ML779857.1, read on the forward strand.
CCATTTATTTTGTTTATCTGTCACAAAGCACCATAGATACGTTTCTAAGCATTTATTTACAATTTCTGTTTATCCATCTGTTTGTGGGTGATAGGCGGAGCTCATATTAAGAGATATAACTGTATTTTTGCAAAATTCTTTCCAGAAATTTCCTTTAAATTTTGCATCCCTATCGCTGACAATTACCTTCGGAAACCCATGTAACTATAAATGTTTTTGCAAAAAACATCTACAATTTGTTTTGTTGAGTCGGTTTTTCTTACTGCCATGAAATGTGCATATTTGATTAATCTATCAACCACCACAAAAAATTTATCCTTTCCCTCAGACATGGGTAGCCCTTCAATGAAATCCATTGAAATTTCTTCCCATTTTTGTTCAGGAATATGTAGGGGATGAAGCAATCCTAGAGTCATAACATTTTCATTTTTATTTCTTTGACAAATTTCACATTCGGCAGCAAATCTTTGAATCTCCTTATCCATTCCTTTACAATAGAATGATTGTCGTGCATAATAGTAGGTTTTGAAAAAACCCACATGTCCTGATGCTAGGGAGTTGTGTGACTCCTTTAAAACTTTTTAATTTATCTTTATTATTTACCCAAAGTCACTTTATAACACCGTTTTTACTCCAAAAAGACATTTATCTTTTTTTAAAACATTTCCGAAGCCATTTGGAACTTTGACTTGGTTCCCAAACACCCAAAAAAAAAGATGAAAATCGAATTCATTGTGCGAAAGCAACCAAGGAGCATTGAGGAAGTGTCCTAGGAGACCCTTGAGAGTGTTCAGGGAGCACTCAGGGAACATCCAAGGAGTGATGCTCCCTGAGCGCTCCCAAAATAGGCAGGGAGCGTTTTTCCCCCAAGGGAGCACGCTCCCGAAAAACGCTCCCAAAAGGGAGCATTCATGAAGCACCCTTGGAAACGTGCTTCTTGAACACCCCCTCTAAGGGTGCACTTCTTGAACACTCCCTCAGAGAGCGTGATTCAGTAGCGGGGGCAGCACTCCCCCACAACGTAGGCTAGTACACATCAAGCTCTCCAAACCCTAGCTAGAGAATCTGTTAGTATCCAGATACTAAATATTCAATTTTTTCCTTGTTGCAGGAATGGGGTTATTCCTGTAGCACTGAAAAGTGTTGTTCCAAAGCACCGATATTGCATATGCTAGAAGTAGTGCTGAACTTTTAACTCGCCTCATTAGAGAGGAGGTACAAGAAGGGTGGAAGTTCTTATTCCATACACCCTTGAAATAGTGCTATGATGCCTTGATTGAGATAAATTGGCCTTTGTACTAGTAAAATATGTTCATGATATTAAGTAAGGATCATTGCCTGTGGATTGAAAGACAATTTTCTGGCAAAATTAAAAATGGTATTATAAAGCCAATTTTGGTTTATATGGTCAAGTTTTATGCTCTCGGTTTTCTTTTACAGACTTAATGATTATTTTAGCAAAGTTATTGGCCGGGAGCCAATCTCCAACACCTTCCATCAAACACAACACGGGTTAGCCAGAACACACAACACATAAGTCAAAGACAGTGCACTAGCACCATACCAAGCCACGACAAGGAGGAGTTATCCTGGATGTGGAACAATTTGTCTTGCCAACAGAAATCATTGTCATCTGTTCCGATAATCGGCATTCATCATGAAAGGTTATGAGAAGCAAAATACCGTCGACAATGTGATTTTCTATTAAGATTGAGATGCCATTCTTGCAACCACAAGGTGGGAGGTGTCATGGCATGCAATGAACAGCGTTTTGATGCCATTTTAAAGAAGAAGATTCCATTAGTTCTATTGTAGGGGCCTTGGATATGGTGAAATTTGGGCCTAATGATACATTTCCGTATCACTTTAGTCACCGAAGTTTTCATGTGTGACCAATTAACTCTTATGCGAACTACAGTGGAGGAGAACAAGAAATTTGCGGAGTTCATGTCTAAGAAGCTCAATAATTCCTCTTCTCCGATGAGGATTTTGCTGCCTGAGAAGGGCGTATCTGCTCCTGGTAAGCCTTTCTATGATCCACAAGCAAACAAGCACACTAATTGATGAGTTACGATATGATATTTTCCCGTGGGTATGTCCATATCATATGCCAAATGAACATGACCTACATTGAGAATGTTCAAGGCACAGGAAGCTGCCAGATTATTTCATAAATGAAATTGTTGGTCCATTCATCAATTTAAGGAAAATGGTTTCATGTTGAATCAATTTATACAAGGTTAAGATGAACAGTTACAAGGTATATACACAAGTTCCCCCCCCAACTTGTCGTGTTCTACACTAAAACTGTGGCTCGAGCATTTCTTTTTTGTCAAATGTTGAAGCACCACCAGGATTTGTTAGCGAGCAGGATCAAAAGGAAGAAGCGCCAACCACAAATTGTGTTGAGTACTAACATTTGCCAGATGATGATGAGAGTATCCAAGCGAATGATTACCTAAGTTCAAACACCAAAATGGTTGATAGAAGACCATTTGTCAACTGAGCATTTGGAGAGTAATTAAAATTTAAGTGCATAACTGTTAAGAGCATTCGATGGAGAAAGATCATCCTAGATTTTGTGCATTCCCATCATTATTCAGGAGGCTAATTTCGGGCTTATTTTTCGAACAAACCGTAAAGAATTTGCTGAAACCGTTCAAAACCCACCTCCCAAATGGATCCATTTACATTCATCACGAAGGGTTTGCGAAATTTCTCAATGGTTCTAGAGAAATCTGCGCCTGATTAGTACGAAATTTTCCAGAAATTTCTAGCAATCCGAGGCATAAAGATAGCAAATGCACAGGTGGTGGAGGATTAATAGCAAATCCATATCTTCAGCAAATTAGTGTTTAACTTCATATCTTCCAGAATATCAGTCAATTTGATTCTTGCTTTTATTTAAAAGAGACAGATCAGCAAAAGGCTAGAATCAAATCCAGCAGTTCCAGATTTCTAGAGACAACTCGAGTTCAAGTGTTTCTTTCAGGATACAGGGATAGGAAAAAGAATAATCAACTTTGAAGATTGTCCATATTAGTTTTGGTCAAAGATTTTCTAAAGAAAAAGAAATATTGATCCCAAGTGTCCAACAAATAATATGGCAAAGGATTGGCCCAGCTTAACAACGAAATTTCATCCAAGATGATATCTTGTTATTTTAAAATCTAGCTTGATCTTAACCGATTTTGATATGCTCTGTTTTTAGAATTCTGACTAGATTCAATGATTTGTTTAAAATTATCTCTTTAAGAGATTTAGGCAGTCTTATCAATGGGATCTAAGAGGATATATAAGGGAGAACATTGTAATGTAAAAAAGAAAACAGGTGGGGGAATTCAATTTCTAGAGGCCTGAGAGGGTTCAATACAGATTAGGATGCAGGACTGAGATTCTCTTTTATGATTGTAAAGCAGGAACCATTTCATTTTGCACTCAATGCTACAACCCTTTTGATGAGCAGACTTTCTCCTCTAATCTCATTCTTCCTTTTCTTACTTTTAAAAACATGTTATCTTTGCGATGCCTTGAAATTATCTTGTTATGTTGATAAGGCAGTGAAGATTTCACTGATTTCTTTCCCATTCCAAGACTTGTTTTTTGAGTACCTTATTCTTTGTTTCTAAATGACATTTAGGATCAGGAATCTTCCTATGTGAGTGAACAGATTGGACACTTGCATATTTCTTTCTTCTTATGGTTTTATCTGCTTTATTAAATTGACTACCATTGACTAAGTAGGTGTGATCGGAACTTATTTACAATCAGAGATTGATATTCTCTTTCTTCATTTACTGTTGAAACCTCCAAACTTTTCAAAAACCAATATACATTTATCCATAAAAACCATTGCAATAATTTGATGATGCCCTAGCTTGCCCTTAGCAGTGAAGTGCAACTTTGGGGACTAACAGAATCCATAAGAAAACGCTAGCCACCAACTCCTCCCAGCTAGGAATCACTCCCAACCAAAGCTAGTTGCTCCATCACTCGTATCACACAAGTGAACCTCCAAGTACATCATCACATCACATGACAACTACTTGCCCAAGCAAGGCATCTTACCAAGCTCCATCAAGCATGGCACCACAACAAGCTCCAGGTCCTCCAAGCAAAGCATCTCACCAAGCTCAAGATCTTCACACTAGCACTCTTGTCTTCCTTACGCTTTACAAAGCTTAGCCATCTTGCATCAAACTGGCCTATAAGACAAGCGCTAGCCTCCAAGTCTACAAGTCCATCCTAGAGTTTGAGTCCTCAAACCCTAAAGTCTTCAACTCTTGCATCAACACAAGCACCAAGACCTCCATGAACGTCAAGAGTTCAATAAGCAAGTCTTCTTCCAAGCAAGGCATCGCACTGAGCTCAAGACTCATCAAGCTAAGCTCTAGATGATCTTGCCCTAACCTCCATGCATTACACAAAAACAAAGTTGCAATATCATCCAAAGCATCAGCTTTACAAGACAAATCATCACTTCCTCTAGTGTCATGTTCTTCTCTAGGGTTTACATGCATAGTACAAACCCTAGCATTTCACAAGAGCGAACCCTAGCATCTCATAAGATGCAAACTCTCGAAGAAGATCCAATACATCTCTCTCTTCTTCATGTCTTCTCCTCTAGGGTTTACATCACAAACACTAACATCTTGATTTCTAGAAGGCTTCTCTAAGAAAATTACCTAGATAGAATAGAGACAATGATGATGTGTTATAACAAAAGCTCTCTCCTTCACTTATATATAATAGGTGAGGGGGGCTAACATAAAACATGGGCTTATGTCCATACAAGTAACTAACAAGACAACCCCACATGGAGTGACCTACAATACAAGGATGTACAAATGCCATCCTAGGGCTTATCCAACCCCCAAGATGAAATGTCCTCCAAGCATAATTCTTCTAGAGCTCAACACCCCTCCTCCAAGTTGTTGCACTCTCCAACAAGTTGTCAGTCCTGTTAGTCTCTAACTTTGTTCTTGATTAAGTGAGTATCCCTAATCCTAAATCCTCCCTGCTTATACTTTGTTGCTTAAATTTTGACTTTTACCCCTTGGTTTGTTTTGTCATGTTTTGCATTTTTTGCACTTTAAAATGATTTTCTTAAGTTTTTGAAGGTCTAGGATTTGATTTGATCGATGTTGTCACATCACTTGTCTATTTCATTTTTGAATTTTCAAAATTTTGCCAAATTTATGAATGGCGCTACAGGAATAGCGTTATTCCTGCAGCGCTAAGGATAATCATGTTTTGGCATGCGCCAGCTAACCCCGATCACATCATAATTGCGCAAATCGTGATTAGAAGATCTGCATGCCTCTCCACGATATTTTCTCAAGTTGATGTTGCAGTTTTAACCATCATATGCGAGGGATCGAGTTGTACCAGACTGACCTGCATCAAATCAAACACGTTTTGATATTAATAGAAACTATCACCTGTTATTCTAATGTATCGTATATTGTGTGCAGAGATTGAATTGGAAAAAGAAGGAATTTTTGGTTTCTAACAGTCACAGGTTTTAAAATTCTCAGTTCCAAACCACACAGAGTTGTTTACAGAACTATGCCAACAACATGGCACCGAAGAAGAGTGGACAGATCATTAGATTGAAACCCGAGGGCACAGAATTGCTTGAAGCCTACCCACAAATGGCACAGAGGTTTAAAGACGCGGGTTGGTTTGACTTTTTCACAACCTTCCAGGGACACGATGAACAGGTCTCAATGATCTTCGCACAGAACTTTGATGGTTTTGAAGTTGTAATTGGGAAATTACTGATGATGGTGACTGAACACTCATTTGCAAGAGCCTGCAAATTGCCATTTGGTGGAGAAAGGTGGTGGAAGAAAGAGAATGTGGTTATGGAGTTCATGAATCAGTTCTTGATACCAGAAAAACAAAACCCTAATTGGAAAAAGAGAATACCACATAGTTGGATCAGAAAGGAATGGCATACTGCTCTGATAATCATCCATAGGTATATTACTTGTGAGGGTAAGTTTTCACTGGTTTACATTTATCATATCAGGCTGTTAATGCACATTAATGGAGATTATCCTCTCAACTTACCCTATTTCCTGCTGAAGAGTTTATCTAAAATGTCCAAAAGGGTGCAATCCCATCCTGCTACAGCTAAAGGCAGTCATTTTCACCAAGTTTTATAAGTCTAGAGACCCTGGGATTGGCTAATCCAGTCTTTAGGAAATGATCCACAGTCAAGCAAATCCCAAAAGGCCAAAGGAAAGAAATCAGTTAAACAGAAACAAATTGGTACAGTCAATGAGTCCCCAATTAAAGAAGAAACATCTGCAACTAGGGTAACAAGGGCTAGCAAAAGGAAGATGCAAACTCAGCAAGTCATTGGAGATGCTCTTGTAGGTAAAGGTCAAGAAGAAGCTATCACCAGTAGAGGTAAGAAATCAAAACCAGATGCAGATATTGATATGTTTCTTGATCCAGAGATAAAGATGGAAGTAGATGTGGATGAAGATTATAATCTAAACCCAGTTCAATCCACAGTCAAGCATAAACAGAGATCGACAATTAAGAAAAGTGCCAAGGGAAAACAACAGAGGAAGAAACCTACACCTGTGCCTAATACCCTAGCAGAAACTCCACTAGGGTTGTCAATAAATTCAGGTTAAACTCTAAGGCTATGTTTGATCCATCCATCAAAAAAGAGAACCTTATAGTCACAGAAGACAATTCTAAAGATTCTAAAACAGGCATTAAGGAACATGCAGAGATACCTCCTTTGCACAGGAAGGAGAAAGAAACTAAGAACTTGGGAGAGACACAAGGAAAAGGAAACCAAGTTGTTCGGTACTCTACGAGACCTATGACAAGAGCAACCACAAGATCATCAAAAGTTGAAGCTGTGTTTAGAAGTACAGGTGGGGTTTTTGATGACAAAGACTATCATTCTGCAGATCCAGATCAGATTCCAGATCTTCCAGAGGCCAGGGACTCAGATAGTAATGATGATGAAGTTGATAGCTCAGAATTATCTTCTAGATACCAGATCAAACTAAGAAAACCTTAGGCTGCTATAGATCTGAACAAACCTGCACCTGCAGAAGAATTCTCAGAGTTTAAAGTTAAGGTTAGAAGTGATAAAGACAAGATTAAGGAGTTGTAGAGAATGGTGAAGCAGTTAAAGAAAGAAAAAGCTCAGGTGGAGCAATGGAACGCCAAACAGCAAGAGATGATACAGGGTTTCAAGAAAAAGAGAAAGGAACAAAAGGCACTGCTCAAGGAGCTGGGAGAATCTAATTTCAAATTGTATTGGCACTATATTGTGCTCACAACCAAGCTGAAGAAGAGGACTACCAAAGCCAATGCAATCATTATATCATGATAGCCTTATGAAGTCCCTTCATGCAAAGTTTTGAAAGTTTTGATGCTATTTACTGAAGGAGTAAAAGATGATCAATTTGATTTTGACCTAATGGATTTTGATAATTCAAATGGATAACTCGGTCAAGATTAATTCCAAATTTTCTGGGATTTGATAAGTTGTGGTAAAAGTGTTTTGGGTTAAGTTGTTGAGTTGTTTACTATATTGGCAATGTAAGTGCTCGTTTTGAGGTGATCCTCCTAGAAGATAGACATTGACCAGATCCTGTCACTAACTGCATACTAGAAAATAGGATCTGTAGTCATATTTTGTATAGTTTAAATAGACAGATGAAAGGCTTTATGAAGGTCGAAAGGTTGGGCTTTCAGGGACCTATTTTGAACTCTTTGTACGACAGTTTTATTCCGCATTGATACTTAATGGCAAAGACATGTTGATGGTCATATTTTCTCTCATTTCATGTTCTATTTCTTTTCTTGCTTGAGATCATTTTTCAGTTGCAATGCATTGTTTTCTTGATCTTAATTAATACAGTGAAGATTTTGTTGTTATTGTTTATTATCAAGATTTGATTTCCAGCACATGTTCTTGTTTCTAAATTACATTTTGAAATAAGAAATCCATATGGGGTTGACAAATTGAATACTTCCATATTTCCTCTCTTTATTTTCCTTATTTGTCCGATCTATTTATGTGGCTACCCTTTAACAAATCAGTGGGATATCTCTTGGCTTTATTTTGAACCTCATGTTTACCTTGAAACCTTAAACTAGCTTTCAACCATCCTTAAAAAACCAATTCATAAAACCCTTAAGATATTATTCCAATAACCTGAGGATGCCCTAGCTTGCCCTCTCACAGTCAAGTGCAACTTTAGGGACTAACAAGTCCAACACTACCTCTTCCACAATGGTTTCCAATTGTTGACATGCAAGGTTTTCCTCCTCTAACTATGTGCCACAGGTCCTTTCATGTGCCCAGTGCTTCCCCATGTGTGTGAATGTGATTACCATGCTCCAATGCTTCTCCTCAACATATGTGTCCGAGTCCACGACCAACCTCCATAAAGAGTGCTCCTCAACCCAAGAATTCTCAAGTCAAGTGTCCAACCTCCAAGGCGTATGTCACATGCTCCCAATCTCTTAAGGCCAAGTGCCTCACACTCCTCCTATATAGGTATCTCCCCTAATCAACAAACCGACTCCCAAATCTATGCCCCGAATGGATTAGTTGTCATACTAATTAGGGTAACAACCTCCTAGGTAAGAATGTTGTGCTAGCACTCTCTCCAAGTTCAATCATCAACCCAAACTGAGCCACCCATATGTCCAACAACCATCCTGTTGGAGTTTGAGTAGCTTCGGAAGATATTCTTATTGTATTTGACCAAGACAAAACCCTAAAGAATACTATTATATTATATTTATTAAGTCGGCCCTACTGTGCCTTAGTAAAAGTTGACCCTATTGTGCCTTGACAAGTAAAATGTAAAATAGAAAGATAAAGTATCAGGTCAACCCAGACCTAATTTTAGGTTGGCCAACTACTATTTATAAGAGAGGTTAGTGCCTCATTTGAATACACACAACACAAGTTCTGTGACTAAGCAGAGAAGTGTGCAAGTCTTAGAGGAAGACACTACTGCAACTAGGAGGTGACTTTGTGGAGGTTCTTGGTTTACTTCTCGGGTATATCTTGGTTATGTGGTGCGGTACTCTTCCCTAGTCAAGGGTTTGAGGAGGATCTTCTGCTTTGTTAGTTCTCTATTGGAGAGAGGCATTGTTCTTGGTTGGTGAATCTATATTGAGGAAGTTTACTGAGTTTTTCCCCAAGAGGGTTTTCTCAAGGTAAATCTTGTGTATGTTGTGGATGTTATTTTTTCAGTGATACTTTATATGCAATTATTGTGTTAATTGTTTAAAAGTAAAAGAACACTAATCTAGTTAACTGCTTAAGATGAAAATTTAACATGGTTTCAAAGCGAGCCTGAAAGAAGGCATTTTCATAGCATAAAAGAACTCCTTGGATAAGCTAAGAGCATAGGAAGACTCCCCTAACCCTAGTGTTTTCATAGCATAAAAGAACTCCTTGGATAAGCTAAGAGCATAGGAAGACTCCCCTAACCCTAGTGAACATGTTCCTGTGGTTAGATTCCCAGTTTGACGAAGTTTTGTAAACTACAACTGGTGATGCAACTGCTACAACTGCATAAGCCCTAGAAGGTGACATCATCCACATTGTTGAAGGACATTGAGCAAAGTGAGACCGCCAGGGAACTCGCATTAAGAGGGCACACATATCCCTCAGTGTAGAATTCCAAAATTCAAACTATGAAAAAATTAGGGTTTCCTCACAAACCCTAGTCTTGGCAGTTGCATAATTGAAGTTGGAACTAGTCATATTGGCATAATACTCTCTGGTAAGCACAAAACCTTTGTTTGAAAAGTTTTATCTCCTTATTGTATTGTTCAAATACAGGATGGCACCCTGTACCAAGCTTGATGAGAAGCTCTGACAATTTCCAAGCATGGAAGTATAGATTAATGCTCATTCTAGAAGAGAATGATCTAGAAGATTTTGTAAAAGAAGAAGTCCCAGAACCTGACGAAGATGAGGCCAAAGCAAAGTACAAGAAGAAGACTCAGGTGAAGAATATGTATTGTAACATCTAGTTGTATTTTCATCTATTGAAGTTATGACTATCATACTAACCATTGGTCGAAATTACAGTCGAACTATTAGGTTGATTAAGGTTGAGATTTTCGAGTTTACTTGCATTCCCTAACTCGGATTTCTGTCAAGAAATCATATTGTCTTAGTACAGGGTACGGGATGAAGAAAATACTTGTCATCTTGAGTGAAGAAGACTCGGAAGAAAAGCAACAAGACTCCAGGTTCCAAGTTTGATTGATTAAATTGATAAGATTCAAATTTGCACATATCAAGTTTGATAATTGCTACACTACAAGTAAACACTATTGTTGTGATAGCAATCTTTGAAAAGTTATACTATTGTTAGATACAATTAATACTTGGTAGTATGTGAGCACTACTAATATAAATGCTTATTGTAATTGTTTACTAGATATAACTAACATCTCCTCTAGGAGAAACCTCTTGTTTTGTTTCCAGGTTACCATGGAGGAATGATTGATCACAACACTAGAAGAGTATTGTTCTCATTTCTTATTATTGTATTTCTTATTTTTGGCTCTTGTTCCAGGCAGGTCACAAGTGATAGTTCTAAAGGATCTACTGTGACGATTGTTCTCACTATTGTCTTTATTATTATTATAAAGAGTATTATTCTTGTCTATTGTTTCTTCCTTGTTTTTCTTGTTCCGATCAAGTCATAGGTGATAACCCTGAACGGAGCTATATTGATGGTTGCAGGAGGCAACATATTAGATGGTCTCTAGTTTGAGACATGGAGCAAACTATCCAGATAAGAAGTTGTATACACAACCGTATACATCCATGTGCCGAAGAAAAAGAAGAGTCAGTAGAACCAGAAGGGCCTACCCATAATCATTGCAGTAACCAAGAAGAGACCAGTGTGGTCCCGTGCCACCTTGTAGGATGCAAAGATATATGACATTGATGAGCCATATCATGAGGAGCAGATGGCTCCACCAGTGGTGAGGCAGGCAGCCCCACCAAGTACCATCTGAGAAGGAGCTAGAGTTCAGAGGGAGGAGCAACCTCCCCAGGACCATTTATAGGAGACTTCTAAAGAAATCGACACACACAGAGGGAGCAGATGGCTCTGAAGATTATAGACTCAGCGAGAGTCAGCGGCTTAGAGACTTTCATTCAAAAGGTATTCCTCCTCAGATTCAGATGGAAGAAAGAGACGTCCTCCAGGACTGACAGACAGATACCATGGGTTGAGGAGGCTAGATCGTAGCTTCAGAGACTTCTAGGAGATGTGAGACCTCCTGAAAGGATTCCCTTGCTTCAGTAGACCTTGTTTCAGTGACAGAGAAGGAAGCCAATCAGAAAGACTAGGATTTGGATTTTGCTTTGAGACCAGAAAGGAAGTCAGTGGTGACTTCCAAGATTGATCTACCATATCAAGCATGTTGCAGATAACGATACAAAGCTTGACTTGTGGCTAGAAGATTCTCCCAGTAAGAAGAGATTATGACGAGATACTTTCTCC
>ML779857.1:853546-868458 GCA_009831015.1 Picea engelmannii
GATGAGTAAGTTGCTTACCTGGTACAACAACCTTACCTTTGAAGAAGAACAATAACCATAGAAGATGTAGGACCCTTTTATATGCTCAGACAAAGGTTCAGTTCATAGATCTTTTATGGATCTCATGCCAAAGAATGAAGAAGCTTTCTTGCCACCAAGCAAAAGGGCCACAGGGAGGAAAACCCAATCCCAACAAAGGTTATAAGTGCCCAAACCCTCACTCAGAATATCAAACAGTAAAACCCTTACCTCAAGAAGCTTTAGGAGAGCTTACAAAGGAACTGAAAGTAGGACTGTGGGTAAACCCTTGTTTCAACAGAAGAAAAGAGATAGGTATGCCTCAACAAATGGCATCCCACAAGTTTACCCTAGCAAGAGGGTCGTTGACTAGGAGGTTCTCCACAGAGCAGAGATAGTAGACTGTTGTTTTGACAATCCAGAAGGCACAACAAAGGGTGGTTGCAACCCTAGATGCTCCAAGCAGCAAAAAGGAGGATGGTTGCAGCTAGAAGATGGCACCCTATGCAAACATTACACCAAAGCGGGGCCGCACCCTAGAGACCTCACACACAGAACAGAAACAGGGAGGCCGCACCCTTAAATCACAGCCTACAACAGTAAAAGAGGGGCCGCACACTTACAGCCACACCAAACAGCAAGAGAATAGGCCGCACCCTCTACACACCAACGTAGCCAGCAAACACAAGGAGGCCGGTGCTAGATATCACCCACTGTAAATACAAGGAGGCCGCAGACATCAGGAGATCACCAAGGAGGGCCGCAGATGGAAGAGATAGATCAACGCTTACACTTGAAGCAAAATAAAAGGTGAGTAAAAGGTGAGTGGGGGGGGGTTTAATTTATAGTAATTAGGCTAGGGCAAGGGTTAGACTAAATCAAATTAAAATCACATGTTTAAATTTAAATTTAAACATGTGATAATAAACATTTAAAATTAACTTTAATTTTAACCCTTGAATAAGACAACAAAGCCCCAAACCAAACATGCAAGGGTAAATGAGGGTTTGCAAGGTGGCATTACTCATTCCTTCATATCACATGGTGAACGTATTACTTTATCATCACTGCATATGGGACTTATCCCTCATGTGGTTATGTCCTTCTTCAAGGAAGGTCATGTACCATCAAATACTTGATAGAGAATCAAGTAGCCCCAAAACTTTTCCTGGGGTCTTATCCACCAAGGTCAGAGACCAAGGATCAACCCATGCCGTATGCATGGGTACCCTGGACTTTTCCAGGGGCCCTAGGCTTATCTAGGGACTTTAACTGCTTGGTCCTAGACCAAGAACCCCAGTGTATACTGGGGGCCCTCTCAGGGGTCTTTACTGCTTGGTTATCCACCAAGAACCCCAGTCGTATACTGGGGCCCTTATAAGGGTCTTTTGCCATGGCACTGACTGTTTGGTCCCAGACCAAGTACCCCAGGAGTGCACTGGGGGCCCTAGATCTTGTCTAGGGTCTTAGCCATCCTCCAGGAGAATGGCTCTCGCAGCTGCTTATAAATTTAACATACAACAACAGATCTGAAATACAACATGTTAATTTTCAAGCTTAAACAGATAACAACAGTTCACAATACTGTTCATTAACCTTTAAAAATTAACTAGAACATTAACTGAAGCATAAGGATCACTAAAAGAAAGACATTCACATAGGGGACTAGTATTTATCCTAGGAAACCCTCAAGGGGAAGAAAACCCAGCAAACTTCTTCTTGTGATATATTGATCAGTCAAACAAGTATAATGGACTTACAAGACTCTTCTAAAAAGAGGGAGATAAGATACTAGCACTAAGACAATAGTTCTTAATGTTGTCACTGTGTCTTCAATATATCTGAGCCTCTACCAGTAGCTTTTGCTATTCTCTAGCTGCTGTCCCAAAATTCTTTTGTTGTTGCTTGTTGGCTGCCCAAAATCTGGTCTTAAGGCTGTCTCAGAACTGCCCTTAAATCTGCCTCAGATTGCTGCCCAGAACAGAGTTTTTCCACCCTCAAAAAAGGCCCTTAGATGCTGTCCAGAACAGCCTTTAGTTGTTGTTCAGAACACCTTCAGTTGCTGTCCAAAACACCTTCAAAACAGAGTATATTTGCTGCTATAGAACAGCCTCTTATATGCTGCCCATAACTCAGTTATCGGCTGCTACAGGATAGAGTAGATGGATGCTACTAGAATAGATTAGTTGGTGCCTTAGAATAGGCCTCATTGCTGCCTCAGAATAGCCTATGTTGCTCCCTCAGAATAGTTCTAACTGCTGCTCAAAATAAGTGAACTAATCTGATGTAAAACTGATATAGAAACTGATGTGAAGAGAGGATGCCTCCCTTTCTTTATATAGGATAGTGTATAGGTTGGGTAGCTTTAGGTTAGGGCCACCTCCTAGGTTAGGATAGGATAGGATTAAGGTTAGGACAACAAGGTTAGGGCTGACCAAGGCTGACCTGGAAAGGGGTCAGCTTCAGAAGGGCGGTTTAGGAAGAGGCCAGCTTGAGGAGGGCAGCTTGGAGGCCAGCTTGAGAGAGGGCAGCTAGGAGGGCTGCTTGAAAAGAATAACTTCTGCAGCTGCTCAAAATTCAACATAACAGTGGGTGTTTAAAAGACTAAACACAAATCCACGACAGTTTGTAGCAGATCTGTAAGGAGATCTCTACAGATGTATAAACCAATAGTGAAATTCATTGAGTGCTTGAGACATGAAACGTTGTGACTCAAGACAATCTTAGCAAGGGTGAAGGACTTTCATCTAGAGATCAGTAAAGAAGGACTATTGCTAAAGGGAATCTCAGGAAGGGTGGTAAAGGAGCTTCATCTAGAGATCAGTCCAAAGGAGAAGAGAGCAAGCAGCACAGTAGCACACAGATCCGGTAACAAAGACAGATCTGAGTCGTAGAAGCCGCAATAATGGGTCGTACAGAGCCGGAGAAGCACCGCACAGCGCACACACAGTATATAGGACACAAGCACGTACATATGCACCTGAGAAGTGGTCCAGGGCATGTATATACGCGTTGAACAAGTGGTCCAGGGTGCGTACATACACACCAGACAGGTCGTCCAAGGCACGTACATACGCATCGGACAAGTATCCTAGGGTGCATACATACACGCAGGACTGGTGGTCCAAAGCGCATACATACGCGTTTTACAGGCAGTTGGGGGCGTGTACAGTTCGTACAAGACGTCAGTACAAGGTTGTAAAACGCAGAGGTGCTAGGTTGTAGATGGTTGGTTGTATTTTTCTTTTCTCGGTGAACAGAAAATATGACAAGAGCACGAGAGCTATTCAACAGTCTGACAGACAAGAACTCAGGGATCCATGTGGAGCATAGTCACGATGCCAAGTATGCAGTGAAGGGTGAGAGAACTATCTTGTTCTAACTTGAGTCAGGTGGTTCGTTGGAAGCTCGAGATGTGCTATTTGTATTAGGACATAGGAAGAATTTTCTCTCAATCTCAGTTATGGAGGACGGGGGTTTTGCCGAGAAAGGGCGAGTACTCATACATCCAAAGGGAGCTAACCCTGACACAACAGTGAGCATTGGGGTTAGAAAAGGAAATTTATACAAGTTGAAAGACAAGCCTATTCAGGTCATGGTACATGACAGTGACAACCTGTGTGAGTTAAGGCACGGGAGGATGGGACACCTGCACTACAATGCGTTGTCGATTCCAAGGGAAATTGTCAATGATCTTCCAGATTTCAGTATTGAGAAGCAAGGCATGTGCGAAGGGTGTGCACTTGGCAAGAATGCCAAGGCTACTTTTCCAAGCAGTGAGAGAAGGTCTAAGGGGATCTTGGATCTTATACATTTAGTTGTGTGTGAACCAGTGTCAGTGGCAGAGGACAAGGAGCAGGAGGCTCTAAAGGGAGAACAACATTAAGAGACTTCCAATGTGAGGAGTCAACCTTCAAGTGGGAGGAGGAGTTAGCCCCTTCCAATTCTGTTAGCAGACCGAGATGGTTCATGCAGACATTGAGGGATGCTCGGGAGCATGTTGAGGCCCCTAGGAGCATATTTAGGGAGAGAAGGCCTCCGAGGTAGTTTTCAAACTTTGTGGCACTAATGAGTAGCCCAAGTCTTCCAGTGTTCAGAAAGCAACAGATCTGTAGGGTTGGTGGGTTGTCAAGGTGCAGGATGATGTGTGGGACATTGTGCCAAGACCAGAGGGACAACCAATTCCAAGTGGCTTTTCAAAAAGTACCTTCCTCACTAAGAGGGAGTGTTGATGTTTGTAGCATTGGACAGGTACTTCCGCACAGGTCTAAGTGTCTAGATGTGTGGAAGTCGTCCAAAGCCTTCAACCTTAGTCATTTCCATTAATTAAAGGAATTACTGAAATAAAGTGCTTTTATAAATTAATTGAGTTTAATTTAATGAAATGCTAAAGTTATTAGCATTAGTGAATTAAAGGAATCTTAGCTATTGATCTCAAGTGAGATGAGATCTAATCTCAACCGTTAATCACTTTGGAGATTAGGGTTAGGGTATAACTCAAAATTATAAAAGCAAGGCTAGGTGAAGGAGAAAGATACAGAAGAGAACACATAGTAGCAAAGAAGGACTTTTGCACATGTGTTTGAGTCATCCACTTAGGAGCAAAGAAGGACTTATGCTCAAGTGCTTGGGTCACGAAGGACTATGACTCAAGGGGATATCGGATAGGTGAAAAAAAACTTTCATCTAGAGATCAAGTCCAAAGGAGGAAAGTGCAAAGGTGCAGCAAGAAAAGAAAACCCAGCAGCCAGAAATTGAAGGACAAATTTCTAGGTAGTCCAGCAGCAGGTTGTAGGTCCAACAAATCCACCGTATAGCAACAAGGTGCACAATAGAAAGTTCTGTGTGTCGTAGACGCGGTACTCGACACATGTATATGCGTCGTACAGTTTGTACAAGGTGCGTACATACGTGCAGGAAAGATTACAAGAGCTTGTACATACTCGCAACACAAACTAGACATGGAGCATATGTACGTGCATCACAGGGGAGATAAGGCAGGTATGTATGTGCAGCAGACGGGGCACGTGCAGTTTGTAAAAAGTCATCCAGGGACAGTGCAACAGAGGGTTTCTTCATGGCCTGAGTTGCCAGGTTTGTTGTATTTGTATTTTATCCTCAGTGGGCCATTTTTCCAGTAAGGGAGCCCTTGTAAGCTTGGAGTCAATATTAATGAAAAGCTGATTTGAAGGGCAAAATTTATGTGTGTTGTGTAATATTTGTTTTCTAGTTTGCTTCTGTTGTTTTTATTATTTCCAGCTAGTATATTTTATTTAGTGAGCTGTAATTTATTTTTCAGCAAGCAAATCACTAAGAAATCATTTATCTAGGTGTTGGAAATTGAGATTTCAACATAGTAAAGTCCCAAAAATAAAGCATAGTATTGGTGCTCATGGCAGATGCAATGCTCTTTGCCAGCGTTGTTGCTAGAGAATTATCTTTTTGTAGAAGATTTTCACATGCATTTGAGCACCCACTAGTCTTAGTATTATGTGTTTTGGGGCATTATGTTTTCCACAACATGTTAGAACAATCTGGTTGCTTTGTAAGTGTCCTCCCAGCGTACCTGTAGTAGCTCAGTGCACCAATTTGCCAGTTTTGTACAGGTTGAAGGCACACCAATTAGACCTCTTAGAGATGTGTTGCTTGTCCTATATTTATCTATTCAATTACTTTAGTGTGATTTATCATTCTTGTGTGACTAAGTCAAAGATACCAGCATTGTGCATGTATTTTCCAGTTTTAAACTAGGTGAGTTTCCCAAGGGGAGCATTGCATGCTTTTCAACACTCTAATCTAGGAAATTTTCTTCATGCAAACTGGGCACATCCTTATAGATAGTTTTACTGTTTGATTTGGTCAACTTTGAATGTGAACCATGACCCTCTGCTTCTATTATAAAAGCAAGGCACTGAAGTAGGATTAATAGTTCAATTTTCTTACTGGAGATGAATGATCTTTTAGTTTCTTGTAGCAGATTTATTTTCTAGATTAATGAGAAAGTTATAAACCAGCAGCACAATCAATTTCGTTTTGTTGTTCATACTTTTCAACTAGCTTATGCATTTTCAGATCTAGAATAAAGAAGCAGGTTTGAGAGTTCATTAAAGTTTTTAGCTTTCTAGTGTACATATTTGCAGGTCTATTTACCAAGTACTGAAATTTTAACATGGTATTAGAGTTATTTTTTCAAACCTTCTAGAAATCCATATATGGATAATAGGGCTTCTACCTAGGATAGGGAGTTGTAAGAAAGTCTCAATGGTGGGATGCCGAAGATCCATGTTTGAGAAAAGCACTATGGACCCGTGATAGGTTGTTTTAGGTCGTTGACCTGTTTTATGTAGTAGTGTGTTCCAGAAGCAATGGTATGACTACCTTCAGTCTCAAATACAGAGACAGACTGGAAGGCCTTTCCCACTTTCTTCTATGGAAGTTTAGGATAGATATGCTTTTGGAGGAGCATAAGCTTTAGCATCTTGTAGACAAGGTTACACCTACGAACCTTGTTTTGTTGGCAGAATGTAACAAGAAAGCATTGAAGGTGAAGCGAGTCATCATCAATTCAATGAAAGATCACCTAATCACTCACATCACTAGAAAGAAGACTAGTAAGGAGATGTTTGATGCTCTAGTCACTCTATATCAAAGTGAGAATTGTTAGCCCCTCTCCCCTGTTAAGAAACTCAATTCCCAACACCTAGATACTTTACTACCTTGTGTATTTCCTTGCTTGCAATCAAATTACAGCACACGGAATAAAATATACTTGTTAGAAATAAAAACAGCAAAAGAAAAAATATGGAAACCAAACTTCACACAGCATACAAAAAATTTGCCCCTTCAAAACCAACTTTTCATTCAAATAACATCCAAGCTTACAAGGGGCTCCCAAACTGAGAAACTTGTGCACTAAGAATAGAACTAGAAACATACAACAAACACTTGGAACCCAGCAACTCTGGTGCAAGTTGTACAACCTTACAACTACCACCTGTACGAACTGTATGAACCTGTCAAGACCTATACAACACGTATGTAGGTGCCCTTCTTAGCCTACGGCTTGCATATGTACATGCCCTTCAGCACCTGCAGCCAGTGTATGTACCCGCCCTTCTGCACCTGCGGCCCCCGTATGTATGCTCTATATTGTACCTGTAGCCCGCGTATGTACACACCCTGTTGTACCTACGACCCGTGTACATCGCTCTCTGCGGCTCTTGTATAGCCCAATCCGCAAATGTACCTACTACTGCTCTGCTGCCCAGATCTGTCCTTGCTACCAGATCTTCCTGTTACTTCTTCCTTCTCCTTCAGACTGCTTAGATCTCTAGGTGAAAGTCCGTCTTCACCCTTGCTAAGATCTACTTGCGCAGAAGTCCTTTGCTCTCTATGAGTCACTAACTCCAATAGATCTCCAAAATGTGTCTCTCCCCTTCACGTAGCCTTGCTTTTATAATCTTAAGTTATGCCCTAACCCTAATCTCCAAAGTGATCAACGGTTGAGATTAGATCTCACCTCACTTGAGATCAACGGCTAAGATTCCTTTAATTTACTAATGCTAATAACTTTAGCATTTCATTAAATTAAACTCAATTAATAAAAGCACGTTAGTTTAATAAAAAATTTAATTAAAGTAAATTACTAAGATAGAAGGCTTTGGACGAATCCCACACATCTAGACACTTAGACCTGTGCGGAAGTACATGTCCGATGCTACAAACATCAACACTCCCTCTTAGCGAGGAAGGTACTTCTGCCACCTGGAACTAGTTGTCCCCCTGATCTTGGCAAAATATCCCACGCATCATCCTGCACCATAGCATCTTGATAAACCTAATGATCTATTACCTCTTCAATGACATTACTGATTAGTGCCATGAAGTTTGGAAATTTCTTCGGAGGCCTGCTCTCCCTAACACTGCTCCTAGGAGCCTCAACATGCTACTGAGCATCCTTCAATGTCTACTCAAACCACCTAGGTCTCTTGACAGAACTAGAAAGGGCTAACTCCTCCCCACCTGAAGGTTGACTCCTTGAATTGGAAGCCTTTGAATGTTGTTATCCCTTCGGAACCTCCTGCTCCTCGTCCTCTGCTACTGGCAGTAACTCATGAGACTTCCTAGATGCTAAGTTCCCCTCAAACTTAACATCTTTGCTCACAATTGTCTTCCTCTGCGCTCGTATGAAGATCATGTAATCCTTTGAGGTCTTGTTGAACCCCACAAATATTCCCTTTTGTCCTGAAGGCTCAAGTTTCGTCCTCTTCTCCACAGGCACATGGATGTATACTGGACAATCAAAGATCCTCAAATGTCCTTTCTCTAGTTGCACTCATGTGAATGCTTCCTCAGGAGCCTTGTCCCCCAATACCCTGTGAGGACTCTTGTTTTGCACATACACTATCATGTTACATGCCTCTGCCCAAAGAAACATAAGCAGATCTTGGTCATGTATCATAGCCCTAGCAAAATTGATGATGGACCAATTCTTTCTCTCTACAACCCCATTTTGTTGAGGGTTGTATGATACTGTCAACTCCATCTTGATCCCTACCTCCTTGCAGAAATCCTCGAAGTCATTGGAGGTGTACTCTCCCCCATTATCTAACCTCAAGACCTTGATCGTCTTCCCTGTTTGGTTCTCCACATGGCCCTTGAACTCCTGAAACCTACTAAACACCTCATCCTTGATCTTCATAAAGAAGATCCAGGTTTTCCTAGAAAAGTCATCAATGAATGTCACATGGTATGACGCTCCCTGCACTAATGCCATTGACATCGATCCACTCACATATGAATGTATAAGATCCAAGATCCCCTTGGACCTACTCTCTCTACTTCGAAAAGTAACCTTGGCATTATTGCCAAGTGCATACCCTCTACACACGCCCAACTATTCAACGCTGAAATCTGGAAACGAGTGACAATCTCCCTCAAAATCGACAACACCCTGTGATGCAGGTGTCCCATCCTCCTATGCCATAACTCACATAAGTTGTCACTATCATGTACCAAGGTCGTCTGAATAAGCTTGCCCTTCAACATGCATAACTTGCCCTCTCTAACCCCAATGCTCGTTGTTGTGTTTGGGCTAACTCCCTCTGGAAGTATGGGTACTTTCCCTTTCTTGAACGTCACGGCAAAACCTATGTCCTCCATAACTGAGACTGGGAGCAGATTCTTCTTCAGTCCTAATACATATAGCATGTCCTTGGCCTCAAACGAACCTCCTGACTCAAGTTGGAACAAGATCATTCCCTCCCCCTTCACTGCATACTTGGCATCATCACCAAGCTCCACGTGGATCCTTAAGTCTTTCTCCGTCGGACTATTGAATAGCTCTCATGCTTTTGTCATATGACACGATGCACCACTGTCCACATACCACGCACTCTTTGTTACTATGCTAGTAGAAAGGCAAGAGACTAGTATAAATTCCTCAAACTTTGTTGCCAAATCATCCATCTGAGTTTCTGTTGATGTTGTTACCTGTTGCGATTTCCCTCGCTTCTTCTTTTTCTCTGGACATTGGGATGCATAATGACCATTATTTTGGCACGCAAAACACTTGATCTTACTCAAGTCTTTCTTCTTGCCCGACTACGAGCTTGGCCCCTCATTGTTACCCTTTGAACCCTTTCCTTTTCCCTTCTTGACCTGACTGACCAGGGACAGGTTCTCCTCTCCATCTCCTTGCTTGCAGGCTTTAGACTCCTCCTGAGCCTCTTCCTGGATACAATCATCCCAAAGCCTCTGCCAATTTCGAAGTTTCTCCCGAGCGCAGACTCCCTTGACAAAATGGTTTCCATAACTTGGTGAAACCATTCAATGCCACATTTATGAGTTCTACGTCATCCACTTTCTCCCTAATGGTTGCAAGTTGATCATGTATCTGAGTGATCCTCGTGAAAAAGTTGGTAACATTGTCAAATCTTGACATCTCGATGGATCTAAGCTTATTTCTCAAGATTATCTTCCTATTCAAGTTGGCACTCTGGAACAGATCCACTATAGCCTTGAACATCTCTCTGGCTGACTGCTTCTTTGCAACCCAAGGGATCAAATGATCATTGACAACGTCCATGATCACTCTTTGGCCTTTAATGTCCTTCTCGAGAGCAGACTTCTCTGTTGTATTTGTCGATGTAGGAACAACCTTCTCTACAATCTCCCAAAGGTCATGTTCCTTCAAAAGCAAGGTTACCCTCGCTTTCCAAGGGAAGGAAGTTAGATGCTCCATCCACCCGATCTTCAAACCTGAGACTGGTTGTTGCGATTCCTAGATCTTAACAAGAAACATTGTTGTGTGCTTATTCCTTCATGCACACACACGAACTTCACTACTGGTTTATAAATATGCAGAGATCTCCTTGCAAATCTAACAGATCTACTGCACAAACTGTTGTGAATCTGAAATTTCAAATTTCTCTCCCTCTTAGAATGCAAGCTCTGATACCATGTTAAGAAACTAAATTCCTAGCACCTAAATACTTTACTACCTTGTGTATTTCCTTGCTTGCAATCAAATTACAACACATAATAAAATATACTTGCTAGAAATAAAAACAACGGAAGCAAAAATATGGAAAACAAACTTCACATAACACACAGAAAATTCGCCCCTTCAAAATCAGTTTTTCATTCAAACAACTTCGAAGCTTAGAAGGGGCTCCCAAACTAAAAAAAATGCCCACTGAGAATAGAAACAAAAATATAAAGCCAACACCTACAACCCAACAACTTTGACATTGTTGTATGGCCCTGCAACTGCAACATGTATGAACTGTATGCACCTGTCAAGACTTGTACAATGTGTATGTACGCACCCTTCTTAGCCTGCAACCTGTGTATGTATGCACCTTTCCGCACCTACAGCCCACGTATGTATGCACCCTTAAGCACCTATGGCTCGCGTATGTAAACACTATGTTGTACCTACAGCGCGCGTATGCACGCGCCCTGCGGCCCGCATACATCGCTCTCTGCGGCTCTTGTATGGCCCAATCCACGGTTGTACCCACTGCTGCTCTACGGCCCAAATCTTTCCTTGCTACCAAATATGTCTATTGTTGCTTCCTTCTCCTTTGCACTGATTAGATCTCTAGGTGAATGTCCTTCTTCACCCTTGCTAAGATCTCCTTGAGCAAAAGTCATTCTTTTCTCTCTGAGTCATTGACCCCAATCGATCTCCAAATGAATGTGTCTCTCCCCTTCACCTAGGCTTGCTATTATAATCTTGAGTTATGCCCTAACCCTAATCTCCAAAGTGATCAATGGTTGAGATTAGATCTCACCTCACTTGAGATTAATGGCTAAGATAAATTTAATCCACTAATGCTAATAAATTTAGCATTTCATTAAATTAAACTCAATTAATTAATAAAAGCACTTTACTTTAATAATTCATTTCATTAAAGTAAATCACTAAAGGCTTTGGACAACTTCCACACGTCTAGACACTTAGACCTGTGCGGAAGTACTTGTCCGATGCTACAAACATCAACATCACCTAGGGGTAACTAGAGGATATCATTCTCCATGATCCACATTGCAAACGTTGATCCCAGAGATGATGATCAACATTCTCCACAGACAGCAGCCCCTCAGATGCCTCCCCCTTCATCATAGCTCAGCTCATTCACTTGATCAACATGGTTCATCCGATGATGGTGGTCCAGCACATATGAGGTACATTAGTCATTGTTTCATATCAAGTGTTACATCTAATGCGTTAGACATTTAGGTGAGGATCATGGATTAAAGTCAGATAATGGATGTAACACACCCACTACCATAATCAAATTTTCGTTGATTTCTGCAGAATCAGAGCCCCCGAAATATCTACGGAGGCCTAGCATAAGCTAGCTCTTTCTCTCTCTCTGCTCCCATGTGATCACGGGTCATGATCACAGGTCAAATAATTCATGGCGCCTCTTTGTATTTTGCGCCTCAGCGCTACAGGGATGTCGAATAGTTCGACTCTGCAACCGCCGAACCCCGGCAGGGTTAGTGACTGGCCAATAGGGATGAATCCCTACAGGGTTAGCAAATGGCCATTAAGAACGGCCATGTTGCGTGGTTGAGTGGAGTACAGGTGGCGAGAGGGGAAACACGACACGGTGGGCGACGTGACAGGAGACGAGTCCCACTTCACACGCCACACCATTCCAGCCCCCCCCCCCCTTAAAGGCAAAATGGCAAGGGAGCTCCGGAATGAAGCCTCAACCGTAGATCTGGGCGGGTGGACTTTGGTCGTCCGGATCTGCTCACCACTTACCCTAAGGCACATTCGCGCCCCAGCTTAAAGTTGACATCTCTTCCTCACATCTGACGATCGTTATAGACCCTGAGATCCTCCGAAAGAATCTCGTCCGTTCATCGGGACTTAACCACATGCTAACATCTCAATATTTATAAGTCTGGATTTCGGGGTTTGAGAGCACGAGGGAACATGCCCTTCAGTATCCCGAGTGCCGAAACGCCAAAGTGCCCAAACAAGCCTAAATCGGTGATTAGCCCCTTGGGTTATGCCTTGGTCAATATGACCCCTTCCCACATGACCACACTCTCTCTTTCGTCGGGAATTATCAAGGCGAGAGCCCGACTTCTTGTCAACGAAACTCACGAATCCCTGATTTCCCAAAACGGGTAATCTCACGACACGTGGCCTCCTTTAATCGGACTACCCGAATCTACTTCGGGGTTTCTACCATGGAATGCCCCGATCTTTCGTCACCAGAACTCCCGAGTTCCCGACTCCCAATTTCCCAAAATGGGAAATCTCACGACACGTGGCCTCCTTTAATCGGACAACCCGAATCTACTTCGGGGTTTCTACCATGGAATGCCCCGATCTTTTGCCACCAGAACTCCCGAGTTCTCGATTCTCGATTTCCTGAAATGGGAGATCTCACGACACGTGGCCTCCTTTAATCGAACGATCCAGATCTATTTCGAGGTTTTCGCCCCTATTCACTAGGGGTTTAACCCTCGGGTATCTCCTGACAGATCCAACGGCTGTCGGGTTTTCCAGCCAAAATCTGACGGCTCAGATGGGTTCCTAACTTGTGCATTCTCCCACGACTTCCTGGACGTGGAAAAATCAACGGTCCAGATGTTCTCATGGACCTTGGGGATCTACGATCCCGATCTCTTCACTACCCACGAAGACACAGAAAGACAAAGGGGTAAGGCATTTAACCCCCTACTTTCTCCTACCAATCTAACGGTCATGGGTGACCATAGATTTCCCGACAGGATCTCGTCCGTCGATCAACACCTATTCAGGGTTAAGGCGCTTAACACTCCAGTTTCTTCTTCCGATTTGACGACCGTGAGTGACCACCGATCTCCCGATGGGATTTCGTCCATTGATTCGATACTTATCAGGGATTTCTTAAGGCCTTGCGCCTTCACGTCCTTTTTCCAGGTTCTTGATGGGCTTTTCAAGAAGGGTATCTCTATGGGGAGGATTACCCAGGGTACTATCTGAGGCAGATAAGGGTATCTCTCTCTCGAGAACCAAGCGTGAAGTTTGAATTAGATCAGTATGCATATAAATAATGATTTATGAGAACATAAGCCATACGTAGTCTTTCCATATAAACATACAACTACTAGTATTGATCAAGACACCATACAGACATTCTTAAAATGAAATCATTCACAATTTCACAGCTTATGATCATAAATGTCAGCATACATATATTTCAAGATGCCAAAGGCAAAACACTTATCAGAAAGTAACACCAAGAGTTATGCAACTGCTGAGAGGGGTGCTCGTTTCCACCCAACCGTAGGCTCAACAACTCCCAGCGGATTTACCACTAGCCACCCCCGAGCTAAGACCACGATGTTGTGAGACTGTGTCTCTGTTTTCCAGTGACCAGGAGCGAAGGTTACTCTCCTTCCTCTCTGCTATCACCCACTCTGCATATCGCCAGAGCTCTCTTTCTCCCCTTGTGTCTGCCCCCAATCGCTTCTCCCCCACGCCTTATCCTCTTGCAAGGTTGCGTGTGGCGCAATTTCCCTCGCGTTGGTCAGGCCTGATAGCTCTATGGATGGGCGATTCACCTCCCCATCCCTCATTAATTCCTGAGGAGCCATCTACCTACCAGCCTGCGAGACATTTAATTCGGGGCCAGCGAGCCGGTTTTGGTTCTCCGGGCCAGTGGATTCCAAATACGGTATTGATTTTCGGTGGAAGTTAACGCCACCTTTCCAGGTGCCTTCCACCGCCTTTCTGCAGCCATCGTGGTCTCTTTTTCAGCATATCCCCTCTCAGCAATCCTGCAATATAAATTCATAATATTATTCACATTCATCGACCTTTTCCACAAGGTCCATTCACATCACATATTCACATTTCTGAGTTTGCCACAGTTCTTGGCCAGTCCAGTTATTTTTACAAACTGGGGGAAACAGGGTGTTACAATGGATCATGATGCTTGGAAGTTATGCTTTTTGCCTTGTTTCCTAATCAAGTGTTGTCACTCTTGGGGAACAAGGGTACTATTGGGAAGCCTTTATAAGGGTAACATACAATTCCTTTCCATACTTAACACATTCCATCCATATTCCCCTCGTTATCCTATGTTCTGGAAATGGTTGTTGCATGTACACCAAAAAGGTTTGTACCTTCATCCTCCTATGAGAAGAAGGGACTTGAATGTTTGAGGTTGATGCAGCTGGCACAAGAACAAAAAAAGAAATGGGATGACAAATGATAAATCAAAAGCCAAAGATCAACTTCAGCTCTACCCCCTCACTATGAGGCCATTGCCCCAAGTCCTAATGCATTGAATGCATATCAAATTAAAAGGACTTAATTGAATACAAATAAAAACAAATGCATAAACCTAAAAAAGGTCTTGCAAAGCAATAAATGAATA
>ML779857.1:884217-894313 GCA_009831015.1 Picea engelmannii
CATTGTGGATTAATCATGTCGGTAATTGTATAAGGACCAAATCCCCTTTTGCGGATTGGTCATCGGACAATTACAAAGGGCAGAATAAGAAGTCAACCCCAACAGTTATTATGGAAGACCCAGAATTAATTAAAGGTGGGTTTACCCACCCAGAGTGAGAGGTCAGCCCTGCCAGATGGTGACCTTTCACACATGCCAGGTTGATATAAATAAGAGGCTAGCGCCTCACTTCTAACACACACTCACTTGCTCATTATCTTATGAGGCAAGCTGCAATTAGAAGTTGGAGAGAGGAGAAGAAGAGTAGCGCATCTCTTGGGAGGACTATCTGTATTGGTTTGAGTTATATCTTGAACATTGTATAAGCTATTTATGATAAGGAAGTTTTGTTGGGTTTTCTTCCCCTAGAGGGTTTCCCAGGATAAATGTTGTGTCTCTTGTGGATGTGTATTTCTCAGTGATCTTGTTCTTATGATGCTCTTATCTATTGAAATGCAAAGAACTATAATAATGGCATAAACATTAACACTTTACTTACCCACTTGCCATATACTTACACATTATGGTCATATGCTCATAGGGGGTATTACGATGAACAACTTGTAATAGTTGAAGAAGAGATCAAGAGTGAGAAGTTAGTACCCATAGCCTTGAATGGATAATCTTTTTGGCAGTGTTTTGCATGGGTGTACATGCCCAAGATAAGCTTCCCACCCTTGAAAAGCTATGGGATGCTTTCGTGCAGGAGGAGACAAGATTGGAAATAGTAGCAAGCATAGAGGACGAAGAGGAGAATCTAGCCCTCATCAACAGGATGAAGAAGTGCAATGAGAAAGGAGGACCCATGAAAGGTCAAAAAGAAAACATAGAGAATTCAGGTTCCTTGAAAAAGGCCGAGAAATACTTAAGGCATATCAAGTGTTACAAGTTTGGCCATTGTACTTCTCAATGTCCTAGGATAAAAAACAGGAAGGGAAAACAACAATAGTTGAAGCAACCTACATGGAGTGCAGAAGTCTACATTAAGAACAGGCATCCTCACAAAATATTGAAGCACAAAACACCAGAAGAAGCTTTTACTAGTGAGAAACCACAAGTATCAAATTTTTGTGTTTTTGGTTGTCCTTTATATATTCATATTCTTGAGGAAAAAAGAACTAAATTGCAACATTCTAGTTTAATGGGTACATTTGTGGAATACAACGAAGCGTCTAAGGCTTACAAGGCATTTTTACATGAGATGTGCTCCTCAAGGTCGAGGGTATGCCCCTTGACCTACGCACACCCCAAGATGCCTTGTGAAACATCTCTCGACATCCCCCAATTTGTGAAATGCAAAGCGAAACATTTCGCAACGAATGAGGGACCTTTCGCATGTAGGGGGGGCACTTGGGTGTACCCTCACCGAAAAGAAAGATGCATGGGCGCCTCCCTTGCAACCCCCTCCCCCCCACAAATTATTTCCTCAAATTTTTCAAAAAACGTTTTAAAAAAAATTAAAAAATAATGAAAACTAAACCTAATACTATAATAATCTAACTCTACTTTCACTAAGTCTATTTCCAATTTCAATTTACAATGATGAATCATTATTGTTGAACTCCAACTAGCAATTGGTCTTTAGATGTATGATTTATCATTTTATGTTTTCATATCTTTCGCATATTTCTTTATTTTTAATTTTAGGGATGAGGTTCCCTATGCTAGGGACGCTAACATCTCCCCGTTCCCCATGATGCACCTTAAAATTTGAGGGGTGTCTCCACACATCTGTCATGTGTTTCCCCACTCCCATGTCCCTATGTTCCAAAAACTTGGTGGAACATTGTTACAAGATCTATATTTTGTCTCAACGGAAGATAGTTGTAATCTGAGACATTAAGTTTGATGAGTATACATGATCCTCTAAGTCTCTGAATTCTCTAGCTGGCAAAGAAGCTAGCAACCCCAAAGGTCGATGGAAAGATTCTAGATAAATCAGATTCCAATACTGGTATAGAGACCATTTTTCCTTCCATTTTAGTCAATAGGCCCAAATGGTTTACCCAGACAATACAAGAGGCACATTAGCAAGTAGCAGTGCCTAAAACTTCTTTCCAAGTGAGTCATCCTCCTTAGAAGTTTCTTAATTATGTTGCACTAATGTCTTCCATTATTGATGCAGAGCCTTCTAGCTATGAAGAGGCAACAGTGGAGAAGGTATGGAGAGATGCCATGATAAAGGAGTATAACTCCATCTTAAAGAAAGATGTCTAGGAGATATAATTGAGACAATAGGGAAGTCAATGATTGATTCCAGGTGGTTGTGGAAGGTGAAGCATGCAACTGATGACAGTGTTGAGGAGTATAAGGTGAAGTTCATAGCAAAGGATTCTCTCAAAAAGAGGGAGTAGACTTTAAGGAGACCTTTCATATAGTTGCCAAGTATACTTCAATCAAAATCATTATGTCTTTAACATCAATGTTTGGTTGGCCTTTATATCAGATGGATGTTAACACATTTTTTCTTAATGGTCTGATTGAGGAAGAAGTAATACATTAATGAGTCAAGAGGTTTTGAGGTCAATGGAAGGGATACCCATGTGTGTAGGTTAGAGAAGGCCCTTTATGGGCTGAAGCAAGCACCATGTGCATGGTACTGAAGGATTGATGAGTATCTACAGAGTTTGGGCTTCACTAAGAGTGATCCAAATCCTAATTTGTATTATATGTTTGATAAATATGATCTTCTTTTCTTAATGTTGTCGACAGATGACTTGGTCCTAACAGGAATTCAGAAAAGCTCATAGCATGGTGCAAGAAGAAACAAGCAAGAGAATTTGTCACGAAGGACATAAGACCTTATGCAGTATTTTTTCAGTATAGAGGTTTGGTAGGGTTCTAGGGATGTTTTCCTTGGGCAGGAGAAGTATGTAGTAGAGATTTTGAAGAGGTTTCAATCAATGGATTGTAAACCTCTAGCAACTCCTATGGTTCCAAATCTGAAGCATATTTGGAAAATTCTTCTTTACACAGTGAATTGATTGGTTCTCCTATGTATCTAGTGAAAACCAACCGTAATATTTGTTTTTTATTGACCATATTGAATCAATTCAGTATCGAGCCACAATGGATGCACTGATGAGTTGTATAACACATACATAAGAGAAATTTTAAGGTCTAAAATGTTGATGTTTGGACAACATCGGGAAGACATTCTTACAAATATATATATATATATATATATATGACATGATGTTTATAATACAAGGTATAAATATATATAATAAATAAGTAGTTATTTATTATCCAAGGGACGCATCCTTTCATGGATGGTCACCATATATTCTCTATATACGAAACACTCATCAGTGTAATAATACATTGATCATATATTATCTCATAGAGAAAAATCAACATGGTATTAGAGCGGGACTGGGCTTGACTCCCTCACGAGAGAGCCCAGGAAAATGAGAGATAACGTGTGTCTTGTGTGAAGATTTCTAACATCGTGAAGATCATATCCAATTACTACACTATGGACTAATTCCTTTCCAAAACTTGCTTTGGGCCCTAGATTCCTGTTGTGGATTAGATTCAACTGCGCAAGGCTCTTAACCTTGTGGTCATGGGTTCGAGTCCCACAGTGGGCACACGGATTTTGTTGTGTTGTCTCCAGCTTGTTGATGCTGGAACTTCGAGTTGATCCCTAGCATCGGCGATACCTCAACCCATCCCTATCCTCAGGTCAACCAAACATCCGGATTCACACCAACATCCGGATACACACTAACTGCACCAGAGATCAAAACATGGGTATCTGCATCTGTTCGAGGTCCATCAATGGAGGGAACGCTATTTGTATCTGCATTTGCGTAGCATGAGATCGCCTTAATCAGCCAATGGTGGGGCAAACACATACATTAGTATTTGAGCTAGTTATTTATGTAATAAGACTTGTATGTCATGTATCAACTTTCTTGTTGTCGAGGGTCCGAGGAGGGTGAGCAACTATATAAATAAGAATGTTGCTAGACTTATAAACAAATGTCGAGCCCTATCACGAGAATAGGATGAGCGTTGCCTTGTACTTGTGATTGTTATTTTATCCTACTGTAAACGAAAATGGGGGCGTCGATCTAACAAGTATTCCGATGACATCAACGATGAACCAGGGTGTTGCCAAGTTTTTTTTCGTAGTCGAGAAGATTCCCCCCTCCATCGATCCATGATACTACCGATTGAGATAGTCGTGAAGGTGAACCATAAAAGCATAGTTACGGTATCGCCCTTTGTTTCCATGTGGGTTAACATTAATATTTTTTTATGTTAAGAGTAGTTCACATGATGTATTACAAACGAAACAATGTTGAAAGATCGACAATGATTTCACGTCCTCTTCGAATGGGTAAATTCAAATTAACTCTGTACTGAGCTTGAGAGAAAGTAATCGGGGTTGGGGAGAGTTAGTGTATCAATGTTGATAAGACATTGAATTTAGAATAAAAACATCGTTACGAAAGTAGAGTTTCCACGTAATGAGTGCATCAGCAAATTGAAATCATCAAAGTTAATAAGCACCAAAGATGAGCTAGACTATACGTTGCAGATCCCAACCTTTACTATAAGGTTGATGGTGATGAATCTCTGATTCTAGTACTATACATTGATGATCTATTCCTTACTGGGGCAGAACACTTGATAGCTCGATGCAAGAGGGAGTTGACTTCCGAGATTGAAATGAAAGGTTTGGGTCTAATGCACTACTTCTTGGGGTTAGAAGTGTGGCAAAGCTCTGATCAGATTTTTCTTTCACAAGGAAAGTATGCAGTAGAGATCCTGAAGAAGTTTGGGATGATGGACTGCAAGTCCATAGCCACACCCATGATATCGAATTTGAAGAAGTTGAATGAGGCAGCTTCAAACTCAAATTTGGTGGACCCTATGATGTACAGATAGCTAGTTGGGTCCCTGATGTACCTAGTGAACACCAGGCCAGATATTGTTGAATTATATAGCTTTGGAAGCTATTTTCCCTATTGCAACTAACCATGTAAATAAATTTTTGATATAGTGTTAACTTTATGTCAAGCATTAAACACATGACAAGTGTCAACCTTATGCCAAGACAATCATATGCCATGTGTCAACCTCATATCACCTCTAAGACGGCTGCTTAGGGAGGTTGCAGTGGCTAGCTTAGGGAGGCTACTTAAGAGGGTTGCTTAGGATGGTTGGAGTGGCCAGCTTGGGGGGGTTGCTTAGGGTGGTGGTATGACAATTGTATAGCAGTTGTCATACAATCCTAAGACAGCAATTTAGGGCAGCCTCTAGAAGAGACAAAGGAAGTGACCTTTGGGAGTGTTAGGAGGTGGCTCTCGGGAACTTTAGGAGGTGACTCTTGGCAGCCAAAGGAGGGCAGGTATGACAGTTGTTATACAGTTGTCATACATTCTTAGGGGGTTGCTTAGGGCAGCCAAACCAACCTATAAAAAGGGGCATTCACTTACCATTTACATACCTTTGTTTTGCTGGAATCTTCTATTGAGGCAAGGCATCTATTTGCTGAAATATTTTTTGTTGGTATATGGCAACTAGTTGTTGAAGTATACTGTTGATACAAGCACTTATTCTTGATGAAGTCTTTTGTTGTTCCTTGCTGATATAAGGCTGCTACAAATACCATGTTAAAGCTGCCATAACTCTGCTACAGTAAGAAGGAAAGTCAGTTACCTTTTGGTGAGTTTGACAAGTTGTTACTATAAGTGTTAGTTCAGCTATTTGTGAAGTTTGTAAGTGTTGAAACAGAGGTATTATTTCAGCCCTCTGAGTCCTAGCTAGTTATTCTAAAGTCTTGTACTAGTATTGTACTTTGTTGAAGAATCTAAAGAGAAGTTTTGGATGGGTTTTCTACCCCAAGAGGGTTTCTCAGGGTATACTTGTGTTCTCCCTGTGATTGTCTCACTTTCAGTGATCCTGATATATGCAAGATGTATTGGTATGTTGGTTGTATGCTGTAAATTTTTAAATTTACCTACATGCATCAGTTTTTCGACATGGTATCAGAGCTTCCTGAAAGAAGCCATTTCTACAGAGAGTTATTAGATTTGTGAAGGAGACTACAGTATTTCAGTTTTTGAAGGAAGTCAAAAACAAGGACAAGATGATGTCAAGCACTAAGCTTGATGAGAAACTTGAGGTACCTGATAACTTCAGAGCATGGAAGTACAAAATATCCCTTGTTCTGGAAGAAAATGACTTATCAGATTATGTTATGGAAGAGGTTGCAAAAGCTGAAGAAGAAGAAGCTAAAGGTAAGTACAGGAAGAATTTGATACGGGCAAAGAGAATAATTGTAGATTCTATAAAAGACCATCTTATTCCTCATGTATCATCCTTGAAGACTCCCAAAGAGATATTCGATGCTCTATCTCGTCTATATGAAGGAAGGAACATAAACAGGAAGATGGCTTTGAGGACTCAACTCAAAAATGTAAAGATGTAGAAGTCTAAATCTATTCATGCCTTCTTTACAAGAATTTCTTAGATTAATGAACAAATTATAGCTATCGGTGACTCAATTGAAGAAGTTTTAGTTAGTAATGACTTCTTTGAATGGACTTCTGAAGTCATGGGACTCTTTCATAACAGGAATCTGTTCAAGGAGTAAGTTAACAAACTTTAGCAGGTTGTGAGAAGATTGTGTCCAAGAAGAAGCAAGACTGGAAGCAAGAGAAGAAAAGCTAAGTGATGATGAAGATCAAGCTCTTGCAGCCTATTTCAGGAAAGGAAAGAAAAAGAAGGAAAATCATCCTCCACAGAAGAAGTTTCAGAAATTTGAGAAAGGTAAGAGAGACTATTCTAAACTCAAATGTTTTTGTTGTGAAAAGTTGGGACATCTTGCCAGAGATTGTCCTCTCATAAAAGAGGTCAAACAAAGGAGGAAAAACAAAAGACATCATGCTCATAATGTTGAAGATGATGAACATGTTTTCAAGAGAGAAAGAAAAGAAGATTCAGATGAAGAGTATGTTTTGGTGGCAGCTCTTACTAATTCAGTAAATTATGATGATGAAACATGACTTGTGGATAGTCGTGCCTCCAGGCACATGACTGGTTTTAAAGACTCTCTTTCAAATCTGACTAAGAAAGATCTCATCGGGTGAGACTAGGTGATAACTCTTCCTATCCTATTAAGGGCATAGGGAATGCTTTTTACAACTTAGATTCAAGAAAACATTTGAAAATGGAAAATGTTTTATATGTACCTGGTTTGCAAAAGAACCTCCTATCTATTTCAAAATTGGAAGAGAAAGGATTTCAAGTAGCTTTTGTCGATGGCCAAGTTCTTATGTGGTCGAGAGGAAAGAATATTGATGATGCTATTATTATTGGTATACATGAAGATGGGTTATACAAGTTAAAAGGAAAGGCAGATCAAGCCTTAGTACACAGTACTATAAACCCATGTGAACTGTGGCATAGAAGATTCGTTCATATTCACTATAAAGCCTTGCCAGTTGTCAGCAAGATGGTGAAAGACCTTCCAGAAATTCAAGTGTTCCACGATGGTGTGTGCAAAGGATGTGCACAAGGAAAGAACATGAAAAAGCCTTTTCCAAGCAGTGACAGTAAAGAAAAAGGAGTTATGGATCTAATTCATTCAGATGTGTGTGGACCAATGTCAGCCACTTCACTCAACGGGTATGTTTACTATGTTTCTTTTATTGATGACTTTTCTCGCAAAACTTGGATTTATTTCTTAAAGAATAAAGATGAAGTCTTTAGTAAGTTTAAGGAATTTAAAGCTCTTGTTGAAAATCTTTCTGAGAGAAAAATAAAGGTTTTAAGATCTGATAACGGAGGAGAATTCACATCTGGTGAATTCAAGGAATTTTGTAGAGAAGTTGGGATTAAGAGGGAGCTTTCTACTCCATACAATCCTCAGCAAAATGGTGTTCCAGAAAGAAAGAATCGATCAGTTATGGAAGCAGTTAAAGCCATGATTCATGATCATGACTTATCAATGTACCTTTGGGCAGAAGCAGCAAGGACTATTGTATATGTACAGAACAGAAGTCCTCATAAAGTTCTTGAAAATATAACTCCAAAAGAAATGTTTTCTGGAAAAGTTCCAGAGGTTAGTCACCTAAGGATATTTGGTTGTCCAGTGTATATTCATATTCCCAAGGACAAAGTTGGATCCTTCAGGTAAGAAGGGTATATTTGTCGGATACAACGAAACATCAAAGGCATATAGAGTATATGTCCCTGGATACAAAAAGATTGAGATCGGCAGAGATGTTATCTTTGATGAAGATGCAGCTTTCTGCAAATCAAAAAGAAATCATGTAGATGAGGTACATGATGAGGAACCTAAAGCTTCTAAAGTACCAGATACAGAAGAAGAAGAGCTTGTACCTGAGAATCATGATATGATGGAGCCTCAGAAACCTATTGATTCACCCACAGAAGTGATTACATATCAGAGAAAACCAGGTTGGGCTCGTGAATTCATTCAAGATGCAAAAAGGTATGGTGCCCCAAATAAGATTTTCAGAGAAAGTAAAAGACCTCGATTATATTCCAACTATGTTACAGTTGTGTCTCACATCATTGATGCAAAACCTTCCAGCTATGAAGAAGTCGCTGAGAAGAAAGTGTGGCAGGATGCCATGATTGAAGAATATCAATCAATTATGAAAAATGATGTTTGGGACATAGTTTCAAGACCAAAAGAAAAATCTGTGGTACCATCTAAATGGTTATACAAAATCAAGCATGTTGCGGATAGTAGTATTGAGAAATTCAAAGCAAGGTTTGTAGCTCGTGGGTTCTCTCAGAAAGAGGGCATAGATTAAGAAGAAACCTTTGCTCCTATGGCAAGATACACTTCCATTAGAGCTATTATGGCTATAGCTGCAAAGATGGGATGGAAACTACATCAGATGGATATAAAGACTACTTTTTTGAATGGTGTGATAGAAGAGGAAGTGTATGTGGAGCAGCCACAAGGATTTGAGACACATGACGGTCAGACACATATGTGCAGATTAAAGAAAGCCTTGTATGGCTTGAAGCATGCACGCAGAACATGGTATGGAAGAGTTGATAATTTTTTGATGAGCTTGGGCTTTATCAAGAGTAAAGCAGATTCCAATCTCTACTATAAGATTGAGAATGATGATTAGGTGATCTTACTATTGTATGTTGATGATCTGTTTCTAATAGGAAATGAAAAGTTCATCACTGATTGCAAGAAGAAGCTTGCTTCAGAATTCGAAATGAAAGATCTAGGTCAGATGCATTATTTCCTAGGTCTGGAAGTGTGGCAGAATCTAGATGAGATTTGTCTTAGGCAAGGAAAATATGTTGTGGAAATTCTAAAGAGATTTGGAATGATGGATTGTAAATCAATGACTACACCTATGACGACAAATCCAAAGTTATTATGTGATACTTCATCAGAGATAGTGGATGCCACTTTGTATAGGCAAATGATTGGTTCGTTGATGTATTTAACGAATATAAGGCTAGACATATGTTTTGTTGTGAACACTTTAAGTCAGTATATGGTTGAACCCAGACATGTTCATTTGATCACATCAAAACATGTGATGAGATACTTGAAAGGTACCCTTGAGTATGGTATCAAGTATGATGCAGATTCTGAGTTCAGACTACAGGGATACTCTGATTCAGATTGGGTTGGTAGTGTCACAGATCGTAAGAGTACTTCAGGATGTTGTTTTAATTTGGGATCAGGTATGATCTCATGGTTTAGCAGGAAGCAAACCAGTGTTGCGCTCAGTACAACTGAGGCAAAATATATGGCAGCATGTTTAGCATGTACTGAAGTTGTATGGCTACAAAAATTACTTTCAGGATTATTTGATCTTGAGTTAGATGCTACTAGTATTTGTTGTGACAATCAGAGTTGCATAAAGTTGTCAGTGAACCCCGTCTTTCATGACAAATCAAAGCATATTGGAATCAAGTATCATTTTATCTGTGATGTGGTAGAAAAGGGAGCAGTGAAGCTTCATTATGTGGCTACCAATGAGCAGGTTGCAGATGTGCTAACCAAACCTCTATCAAAGGTGAAGTTTGAGTACTT
>ML779857.1:896342-921493 GCA_009831015.1 Picea engelmannii
TGTTTCTTTGAAGGACCATTTTCCTTGGTATGAGAGCCTGGAAGATGTCTTATTGTATTTGAGCCACTTTCCCTGGTACGGGTGCTCAATAATGTTATGCATGTCATCAATATTGACAGTGTACAAGCAATGAAAGAGAAAAGGAGATCAGTCCCCTTGATCTTCTCTCTTTCTGGTGCAGTCTCCAGAAGGGGTACCCAGTTAGTGGACAGTGAGATCACATGGCAGGTAGCGTGATCTATTTTGAAGTCAAGTCTCAAGGGGAGTTATCTAGCTCATGCAAAGAATCAAACATGGAGGGCAAGACCTTCCAACATGATGTCATGGAGTGACATCACCAGAAATGATGCTCATAGACAGGTAGTCTCTAGGAGCAATGTACCTCCCAAGACGGGACCATGCCAAATAGCAGAGACATTTCTAGTGACCATGAACACAAGCTATGGTGATGGACCCTGTGATGAAGGAAGATACAATATGAGCTCCAGAGGGAGCAGTTATTGAGCCACTCTCAGTTCCAGATAAGAGTAGTTGCAGAGGAAGCAATTGTAGAGAGAGAGTGGAGGAGCCAGTTCCACAGAGAACAGCCCCGGAGAAGGGTAGTTGCTGACAGAGTAGAGAAGTTACTCTTAGTCTCAGTGTTTAGCAGTTGCAAAATCCCATAGAAAGTAGTTGCAAAGAGAGTGGAGGACCTACTCTCAAGCAAAAGAGCCAGATAGTGCTTTGCAGTAAGCACTCTGAGCCAGCTCGTGATTTGAGCAGACTAAGTTGCAGCAGAGCAGGTGTACCAGCGTGGTACAGTTGGATATGTCTCAAGAGATGAAGAGAGGTTGCAAAGATATACAGTTCTAACCAGGCAGAGAGTGCAATTGACAAAAAGGGCACCAGAGGGTGCTGCTTCAACTCGAGATCAGTCAAGATTCGTGGAAGCAAACTTCTATAGCACTCGGGACTGCAGAAGCAGAATATATCGCAAACAGTGACGCAAGTCGTGGAAGCAGTGAGGCTTCAGAGGCTTCTCGCAAGATTTCATCTGAGACATGGTGCAAATGAAGCAGCCAAGATTCAACACACAGATGAGCAGATCGTTGACATTCAAGGCATCTCACGGATGTTTACCATCGGCTAATTGGCTAGTTGGTGAACTGCTTTGTTGATGCAAATGCCTTCCCTCGTTAAGAGAGAATGTTGATATGATTACATCATGAGACATTCTCCTCGGAGGATCCTGTGTGGACTAGTAGGGGGGAATGTAGACTTCATCCTGACGTGCCTCAGATGGTCAGATGAAGAAACCAAGACATTGGTTTCACGAGGGAACCTCGATATGTCTTGTGAGACATTGGTTCCATGAGGGAACCTCAATATGTCTTAGACATTGGTTTCATGAGGGAACCTCGATATGTCAAGTATGGTCCAGGATGACTTAGCATGATTAGCCCCAACAGACTGGCCACCCCTTGTAGTATGAGCTAGCTCAAGTCTTGTGTATATCAAATACATCCGTGACATGGTGCAGAGGAAGGTCGTACTAGTGTAGTACCTTCCTACAAATGAACAAGTTGTTGATGTTCTTACCAAACCCCTTACCAAGACGAAGTTCGAGTACTTCCGTGACAGACTTGGCGTGGGAGAGAATGCCTCCCTCGATGAGAGGGAGTGTTAATGTTTGCAGCTTCCTGAGACATTCTCCAGATCATACTCCTCTGTGACTGAGTTGAATTGATCTATGAGGACACTTATCTGAGAGGGATAAGTGGGTTTGGGCTTATAGCCCAATGTCCCTTGTGGAAAGTACATGAGGACACGTCAAGGGAGTTGACCTTGACGTCACACACTATGGGGAGTTGACCCTAGTGTTTCTAAAGGGAGTAGCCTCTAGAAGTCCACATGGGAGTGCCATGTGTGACACACCTTTTGCTACTATGGTGGTTGTGTACCACTGGCGGAGACTGTGTGTCTCTGGACAGTAGTTGTGTACTACTACGGTGGTTTTGTACCACTGGCGAAGACAGTGTGTCTCTGGACAGTAGTCGTGTGCTCCTACAGTGGTTGTGTTCTACCTCAAAATTTCTCTAATGCTCAGGTACTTCACTATGGTTTGGTGCATGTTAGAGATGGTGAGGTATCGGTGCAAGGTTCTACTAATTCTGACTGAGCAGGTAATGCAAGTGATAGGACGAGCTCCTTAGGGTGTTGCTTCAGTTTCAGTTCAGGAGTTATATCCTTGTTCAACAGGAGGCAGTCTTCAGTTGCACTTAGTTCAGCAGAGGCAGGGTACATCACATCAAATGCTGCTAGTTGTGAGGCTATCTAGCTTTGCAAATTGTTAGCAGATTTGACAAGTCAGAAGTTGGAATCCACAATGATTTACTATGATAATCAGAGTTGCAATGAGCTCCCTGAGAATCCAGTATTTCATGATCGCTCCAAGCACATTCAGATCCAATACAATTCCATCAGAGACAATTCAGAGGAAAGCAGTGGTCCTGGAATATGTTCCTTCAGATTCACGGGTAGCTGATGTTTTAACAAAGCCCCTAGCAAAGGGGAGGTTCAAGATGTTAAGGGAGAGGCTTGCGCTCGTTGATAGCATTTTTCTCGCAAAAAGCGAGTGTTAGAATAACCCAGTTGCTCTGTCAGCATCCTCCAAGCGTACCTGTAGTAGCTCAGCACAACAGTTTGAAATAGTAGTTCCATACAAGTTGAAGGTGCACTAGTTAAGCCCCTTAGAGGCATGTTGCTTGTCCTATTTTGGACTGAAAGGGTGTTGGGATGCATGCACCAGATCTGGAACTTTTTACTAGTTTCACTCTTCATATTTTTAGAACAAAAGTTATATTATCTGTTTAATTATTTTAGCATGAATTGCTATTCTTGTGTGACTGTCAAATATAGCAGCAATGTGCATATAATTGCCAGTTTTAGAGTGAGCAAGTTTCCCAAGGAGAGCACTGCATACTCTTGGGCATGCTAATCTAGACAGTTTTCTTCATGCAAACTAGGCTCATCCTTCTAAGTAGTTTTACAGTTTGATTTAGTCCACTTTGACTGTGACCCATGACCCTCTGCTTCTATTATAAAAGCGGGGCGTGAGAGTAGGGTTAATAGTTCAGTTTTTGTCCTGGAAATAAGTGATTTTCTGAGTTTCCTTTCCTGTATCAGATTTATTTTCTGAGTCAATGGGAAACCAGTAGTAGGTTTAACAGTCAGTTTCGTTTTGCTGTTCATCTTTCAGTTAGCTGATGTGTTTGGAGATCTAGCATAGAGAAGCAGTTTTGAGAGTTCCTTAAAGCTTTCCGTTTTCTAGGGCTCATAGTTGTAACTGAAATTTTAAAATAACAGTGTCTGGGGAGATACCAATTTGACATCGTTGCAGATTTCCTTCCATTCTTTATCATCAATATCAATATTTAGAAGAATCTGATGTCAAATTTTGATATCAATCACTAGAAGAAAAAATAATTATTTTTTTGGCAGTTTATAGCTTCTAACTTACCCTGTGCAGTCTGTATGCATGCAACTTCCACAACTGTCAAGTGAAAATCCATTTGCGGTCTGTGTACTTCAACTACTTTAGGTAAATTGACTAGGTGAATCCATTGGTGCAGATGAGCCCAAGTGTAAATCCTAGGTGGATTTTAGCAGATTAAGTAACTTACTTCATTGACTGCTCTTAAGTTGGAGTTTTTTTCCCAAAAAAATTGAATCACAAGAACTCACCTCTACAACTAGCAACCATTGTAGGAAGAGCAACAACAATTTTAAGGAAAGTTCGAGATTTCTGTTCTTGATAGTACATAATACTTCTTTTCTGAACTATTTCAATCCTCGTGATGAATTTTGTAACCTTGCTATTTCTATTTGCTTCCTGCATCCTTGCCTGCAATACCAACAATTTGTTATTCAA
This sequence comes from Picea engelmannii, assembly GCA_009831015.1. Taxonomy (NCBI): domain Eukaryota; kingdom Viridiplantae; phylum Streptophyta; class Pinopsida; order Pinales; family Pinaceae; genus Picea; species Picea engelmannii. The sequence goes on from ML779857.1 coordinate 900,253, forward strand.
TAAAAATAGCTTATAATAACAGTAGTCACCAAACAAGTAGATATTACAAATTTAGAATGAGCTTATAATTTATTAATTAGAGACTTAAAAACACCATAGAATTAATTGGAACATACAAATTTTCATGAGAAAACAAGATTATTTTTAAAACCACCACAAAGAAAATTATAGTTCTTTTAATTGTGCAATCTGATTAATTACTAATTGAGAGAGGCATGGACAATTAAAAGATATATAATGGCAAAACCAATGAACTCAAAGAAACTATAACAGCAGTCTTTTACCTCCAAGACTTGCTGGAATCTTGTTATGTCATCAGGACCCATCCCATCAAGGCAACTGATGTAAAAGTATGGTTGAAAACCATGTACAAGACAGCATACACTATAACCTGAAATTTGAAATTCTAATATGAGATGCTACAACACCACAAATAGTTTAGAGACGAAAACACATCGTGTACCATAAAACTACCTTCTTGTGTCACACCAAATATCCGCAAAATTGCTGCTTGTCCAGTTGAATGAGGCAAAATCTCCCGGTGACTTTCACCTATAATGTAATCAATATCCAACTGCTGGAACTCTGCATTTAGAACCATTTCTCAACTCTTGTTAGGGGACTTCCAAAGTAGCAAGAAAAATCATACAAGGGCATATATTTACCCGTTACAAATAACAGCAATTCTCTTGGGCAACTTATCTTTACAGCCTATACCATAATTACGATTAGTTTTACTGAAAAGTACATCAAAGTAAAAATTCTCATAATGAAAACAAAAAGTCTGACTTGAAACCCAAGTATTGTTTTATTTATATGAATGTGTAAGGAAAAAAAACAAACCCACTTATTCAATGATAATGATTTTACAGTTATCTGTTTTAGCTAAATATATACCAGCCCGTTTCCTTTCATAAGCATTCCCTTACATTCTTCAATACTATTAACTTATTAAGGCTTTTACAACCAAAGGTTCATCACAAACTACAACTTTGGGTATAGTACATACCAAATCCCAAACCTTGATAACCATAGTGCTAGAGTCTTCATATTCTATATCCAACACCTCTATGTCTCCCCTCCCTTTGGCAGACCACACCCTCCTCACCTTCTCCCTTTCTACACCCCCCTGCCTTCTCTCCCCACCCCCACTGGACACAGCCACAATCAAGTATGAGACACTCTCTAAGGCCTTAGAGGAAGCAGCCCTTGATTATTACCCCCACTCCACTTGACAACATAACCATAATCCCACCCCCGGCTCTTGCCCTATGAACCATTTGTTTGAGGAGGAATGCAAAACTCTCCACAAGCACCTCCGCTTCACCCTCACACATGACCCCTCGTCTTTCCCTCCCATGGACAAAACCCACCATTGACTCTTCCATCATAAGAAGCGTGCATTCCTCACCTTGAAGAAACAAGAACTTTGTGCAGCCCTTCGCCAGTCCCCCTAAACACCATGCCATGCCCCCAAACCTAGACCCCCAATCCATGCTCTCCCACACAATCTCCCTTTACAACATTCTCGGACAAACCCCCACCCATATCCCCTCACCCCTCCTTCAAGCCACCTCTTCTCTAAGAGAGACATCAAAAGAGCAACCAAGGTTATGAGCACCAACAAAGCAGCAAACACGGAAGGCATTCCTCGCCTTGAAGAAACAAGAACTTTGTGCAGCCCTTCGCCACTCCCCAAAAATCTTCTAGCGTCTCCTTTTCCCTAAACACCATGCCATGCCCCCAAACCTAGACCCCCAATCCATGCTCTCCCACACAATCTCCCTTTACAACATTCTCGGACAAACCCCAACCCATATCCCCTCACCCCTCCTTCAAGCCACCTCTTCTCTGAGAGAGACATCAAAATAGCAACCAAGGTTATGAGCACCAACAAAGGAACAAACAAGGAAGGCCTCTGAGCCGAACTCCTCGAGCATGGCATCTGGTCTCTCAACTCACTCATTGTTGATTTATTTAACCATGTGGTATGCTCTGACTTCTCCCTTTCCTAATCTAGACACATCATTTACCCGATCCACAAATCATGGAGTAGTTATAATCCGAACAATTACTGGACTATCACAGTTAGAAAACATTCTCCAAGCTTTTATGCCACAATCCTGCATCTACAGCTTTCAGATGAGCTGGAGTCAACACCTCAAAGCCATTATTGAGGAGGCTCGCCACCGCTCTTCAAAAGTGCGTTTGATACAGTCTTGAGAGAGGCCCTATTCTAGAGGCTTCATGACATTGGCATCTATGAGATCCTCCTGGCTGCCATCATGAGATTGTACAAGTCAGTTATGGGTCACCTCCAAATGACACATGACCTTTCTGACTTCATCCAAATACCAATGGGGTAAAACAAGGATGCCCCTCTCACTGACCCTCTTTGGGATCTACATTGATGAGATGGAATCTTTCCTCCATGAGCACATCTAGGTTGGAGATGTTTGCCTTCTACGTTAGGTGTTGATTTCCCTGCCCCTTTTCATTGATGACTTGATCTTACTAGCCTCTACGCTTGAGGGTCTATAGAGACAAACTGATGAACTAGCCAATTTTTGTGACCTTCAACAGTTGACAATCAACTTGGATAAAACCAAGGTCATGATCTTCAAGGCATTCAAGAGATTACTCTTGGACCTACATTTCTACTTCTAAGGGGCAAAGATCAAGATCACGATAGCTTACATCTACTTGGGGGTCCAGTTCACGAGGCCTCACTTTAGCATGCTATAGGGTCTCCATCATTGGCTCAATAAAGGGTACAACTCCCTAGCACTTATTGAGAGACAGTGTTTCCAAAGTTTGTTTAAAGACATTTCATCTAGACTTTACCTCCTAGAAGCAATTATCAGACCCACATCCCTCTATGATTCAAAGATCTAGAGTCCGAGCTTACTACAAACAAATTGGGCCCGAACTGAGAGAGTTCAAACCCTACTCAAGCGCATCATCTGATACAAACACACAATTTCGGTTGAGTTGCGAATCCATCCCTTTCACCTCAAGGTCATCTTTCGTCTAGTCCCTTTCCTACACAAAATCAAGACCTTCAGTGACTACCTTTGGGAGGGAGGTACCCCTACCTTGCACTCTATTCCTTGGAGATCGTTGTCCCAGATTTCCCCACAAGTCGTGCACAAGGTTGGTTCTCAAAGGCCTCTAAGTTTCTTTAGTCGATGACCATTTCCCTTGACAGCCTTCCCCCCTTCAAGGACTCCCTAGATGCACCAAGCTATCTCTTACCAACTAGACAAGAACTAAATCAAGCCATCATAGAGGACATCTACAAATTGTATATCAAGGTTGCTTGGACCTCACCTCCAAGGAGCCTAGGTTCAAAGATGTCTTTCTATCTAGAGCACTTTTGAGAGTTGAAGGATGGCATCATCGCCCGTCCCCCATACACATATAGGCACTAGATGCATCCACTCAGGATCCCTCTAGGCCAACTCCGGGTTGGCTCTCACAAACTCCAGGTAGAGATGATCACCATATTCCTCAACCAAATAAGATCTGCCAAATGTGCCACCTTTGGGAGCCAGAGACATATAGATGTGCCTCATTTTCAGGTGTCCTTTCTACTATAAGATCAAATAGCCATACCACTGCCTACATAGGGACTCAAGGAGCTCCCTCTCTACTTTCTTCTAGTATCACGATCAGAGATGCCTAGTCCTCTTCATTAGGGAGATACTCAACCATAGATCCCAATTTTTACCCACCCTACCTCGCCATGAGACTACCAAGACGATCACCTCATACTTTCATGTTGCCCCACTAGAATGGGGCAACAACAGACAAGGCGATTTTCAAGTATTCCAGATCATAGAGTGGTGAGACCCCCCAAAGGAGGTCAACCGATATCCTTGAGACAAGCTCATAGGTAGGTGTTGAACCAAACCTCCGACCGCACATCATCATAGTGACAAAACAAACCGACTCCAGACGAATCCAAAGCAAAGTGCCTCCCACCCATCAAATTACCTCTCAAATTCAAGAAAATTATATCCAAAGCTTCTTTCCTTCGACCTTGAATGGTAGGATAGCAAGGCTCCCTCACTCCTATGTTCCCTATAGTATCATACAAGACTCTCATCAAGACTGGGAGACTTTGACATCATCCTCATTTCTCTCTCTTTATTCATCAGCACCAAGATGTCCAATCTCGTATTCTCACTTTGGATCACTACGACTACAACACTATTATATATATATATATATATATATATATATATATATATATATATATATTGGGTTTGGTTTTAGTTAGACCTAGTGATTAGCTTAGTTAGACACTTATCTAAGCTACACTTTTTCTTTCATTCTCTTTATCTTACTTTCAACATTACCTCGGAGTTGATTTTGCACTCCCACGTTGTATTCACATTGCACGTATCTTTTAATCCCATTGAGCTACTTTTATGGTCATTTGTTGGACATTAATAAAATTATCGTATCTTATCTTATCTTAAATTATAGCCTACTTACCAACAACATAGCTCATTACAACCACAATTCCATAAATTAATCCATCCTGGAAACATAGCTAAACTAATAATTTGTTAAAGTATACAGATTTTCACAGTTCCTCATAATGTTGTTTGTAATTCTGGAAATAAACTGTGTAAGGAGTTTTTGAAACATCCAACGTTTCAAGTGGACACTCAACCCATCATCATGGATTGTTGAAACAATAAGTATGGAATTGCTTCAACAGTCCCTAATGATGGGTGGAGTGTCCACTCGAAACGTTGGACATTTCAATAGCTTCTTACACAGTTTATTTCCAGAATTACAAACAACAATAATAATTTGTTTTGCAACGAGCAAGACATCAAGATATCAACATAGTATAATTGTGTTATTGATCTACCTTTCATGAGCTAACCTAGAGCATTCATCAAAAAATAATACACATTGTGTTCTGCATGCAAGAATGGACCATTTTTCTTTCAATTTACAATTGATTAGAATTTAAAACATTATACCCATAGGTTGTATTGCATCTACTGGAACCATCTTAATCAGTATATGATATGAAAAAAGAAATGTTCATCGAGGACTTGGTGTTGATATTATGGTAACTGCGGGAGGTATCAACCTCCATGTGTAACCTCTGACTAGATTAGAATATTCTGGAAGCTAGAGAAACCCTAAACAGATGTGTAGAAACCCTAGAAGACAAGTCGGCTCAATAAAAGAATTAATATAAGTATTAGCCTCTAAAAGAAGAGGTCAGCCGAGACACTTGACAAAGAGCACTATAAATAAAGGGCGCTTGAGTTCATTTGGACACACACTCACACTCAAGTCAAGTGGTGCGCAAGACTAGAGGAGGAGTGCAGTTGCAACGACTGCAATTGGGTATTGGTCTTGGTTTCTGGTTTTTGGACTTTCTGCTTGGTGCGTTATCTTTGAGAGAGAGGTGTGCTCTCTCTTGGTTATATATTAGGTCTGGTACTGCTTTCGGAATCATTCTCTCTGTCAAAGGTTACAGTGCTCCGGGGTGGTTGCATGCCTATGGTTGGGTGACAATATTGTGATATTGTCTATGGTGAAACGAGCACATCGAATATCCTAACAGGTTATGGGCCCACACTACCTTCAAACAATCTAGCCGCTGGAAGGTAGATCGACAGTTCCTTGGCAAGCTCGTTGTGGCACCAGTTGCAACTGCAACTAGGGTTTCTGATTTTGCAACTGCAGCAAACCCCTAACTTAACTCTCTCGGCGCTTCAAGTGAGAAATTTGGCATAATTCTTGGACATTCTAGTGCGCCTTAGCCTAGCACACCTCTTGGTACCTTCAGCAAGCAAAAACATCAAGGTTGAATTTTTGGGTCAAAATCAAAGTCAAAAGCAAACATGAGTTATTCCATGAAGTCAGACAACAAGCTAGAAAGAGCTTCAAACTTCAGAGCATGGAAGACAAGGATTGACCTCATCCTTGCCAAGAACAAAGTTCTAGATATCGTGAAGGGCAAGATCATGGAACCACAGTTTGAAGCAGGAAAAGAAAATGAACCTCAGAACGTTGCAGCAATGGAGAAGTTCAAGGACAATGACATCAACGCTATGAGTATCATTGTGGACTTTGTAAAAGATCACTTGATACCCTACATATCCAATCTTGACTCATTCAAGAAGATGTATGATGCCCTAACTAACCTTTTCGCAGTCAAAAATATTGGACAAGTGATGAGTTTGAAGAATGAGCTTCGTGACACAAAGATGATTAAGGATGACAATGCAGTCTCATACTTTGTGAGGATTTCTCAATTGAGAGATCAACTACAAGCTATTGAAGAAGTTATTCCAGAAAAGGAAATTGTGAATATAGCACTTAATCGTCTTTCTAGATCATGGGATGCATTTGTTGCAAGCATGAACACAAGGAAGGAGTTTCCAACACTTGAAGAACTTTGGACCTGTTGCGCATAAGAAGAGACAAGGATCAACTCAAAGGGAAGATCTCATAACGAAGAGGATGCTCAAGCCTATGCAACAAAGTTCAATAAACATGAAAGTAAGAAAAGATTTGGTTCAAGAAAGAAATTCAATCATAAGAGAGATATGTCAAAAGTACAATGTTTTGGATGCAATGAATATGGCCACTACAAAAGGGATTGTCCTAAACTAGCAAAGAAGAGAAAGGAAAGACACCATGCATCAGCTGCCAATGATGAAGAACCTTCAAAGAAAGCTAAGCATGAAGAAACCGATTTCTTCTACTACTCAACTCTTACAAGATCTCTTGAAGACGACACATGGTTGATCGATAGTGGAGCTTGAAGACATATGACTGGTGATAGTGAAAATATCTCAAGCATGAAGGAAAATGAAACCTCTCATAAAGTGGAACTTGGAGACAATAACTCTTATGCAGTCAAGGGAATTGTGAAAGCTTCTATCAAAATGGAATCAGGTAACAATGTTCATCTTAGCAATGTTTTATATGATCTTGGTTTGAAAAAGAATTTATTATCTATTTCTTGCTTGGAAGACAAAGGAGATAGAATAGCCTTTGTCGATGGAAAAGTTCTTGTATGGTCTAAAGATTCAAAAATAGAAGATGCTAGAGTCATTGGGACGCGTGAAGGAAGATTGTATAAGCTCCTAGATCAGAATGCTCAAGCTCTTGAACATGATGAACTCAACCCTAGTGAGTTATGGCATAGAAGGTATGCTCACCTTCATTATCAAGCATTTCCATCTCTAAAACAAATGGTTATAGGCATACCAGAACTACAATCAGTACACGAAGGAGTTTGCAGAGGATGTGCACTTGGGAAGAATATTAAGAAACCATTCTGAAGCAATGAGAATAGATCCAAGAAGATCTTGGATCTGATACACTCAGGTGTATGTGGTCCTATGCCAGTGAAGTCTCTAGGAGGCTCTCATTACTATGTGACATTCATAGATGACTTCTCAAGAAAGACGTGGATGTATCTGATAAAGACAAAAGATGAAGTATTTGGCAAGTTCCAAGAATTCAAAGTTGAAGTGGAGAACTTGACAAATAAGAATATGGCCATAAGATCTGATAATGGGGGAGAATACACCTCCAAGGAGCTCGTTGCCTTTTGTAAAGCAGTTGGGATTAGGAGGGAGATGATTGTCCCACATAATCCTCAACATAATGGTGTAGCAGAAAGAAAGAATCGTTCCATTGAAGAATCTGTTAAGGCAATGACGAATGACCATAATCTATACATGCTTCTATGGGGAGAAGCAGTTATGACAGCCGTATATATTCAGAATAGAAGTCCTCATCGTATATTGAAGAACATGACTCTAGAAGAAGCTTTCTTCGAAAAAAAGCTAAGTGTGGAACACTTGAGAATCTTTAGTTGTCCTGTCTATATCCATGTTCCCAATGACAAAAGAAAGAAGTTGGAACCTTCAGGAAAGAAGGGCATATTCGTTGGATATAGTGATACATCAAAAGCATACAGAATCTATGTCCCAGGTCAACCGAAGATTGAAATCAGCAGAGACGTGACTTTTGATGAGAAGTTTGCCTTCAAGAAATCTATAGAAGATTCCATGGACTCCAATGATGAAGAAGAATATGAAGATCCCAAGGAAGAAAGTACACGTTCTCCAGAACATTCCAATGAAGAGCCAGACCAACCACTTGAACCTATAGAACCAATTGTTGTACACAAGAACAGAAAACAACACAACATGGCTAGAATCCACCTTACAAGAAGCAGAAAGACATAAAGCTCCCAATGGCACCTTCAGGGAGAGCAAGAAGCCCTAGAGGTTCTCTAGTTATGATGCAACACTCATGACAAGTCTTGTCAATGCAGAACCTTCCACCTTTGAGGAAGCAGTCAAGAAGAAAGAATGGAAGGAAGCTATGATGGAAGAATATCAATACATCATGAAAAATGATGTATGGGAAATTGTGCCTAGACCCAAAGTAAAGTCGATAGTAACTTCAAAGTGGGTTTACAAGATAAAACATGCAATAGATGGGAGTATCGATAAATACAAGGCAAGATTCGTGGCTAGAGGGTTCTCCCAGCAGGAGGGAGAAGACTATGATGAGACGTTTGCTCCAGTTCCCAGATATACCTCTATTAGAGCCATCATATCTCTTGCAGCATCCATGGGTTAGAGTTTACATCAAATGGATGTAAAGACTGTTTTTCCCAATGAAGTAATTAAGGAAGAAGTATACGTAGAGCAACCTCAAGGTTTTGAGGTACACCCGAGAGATACCCATGTACGCAGATTAAAAAAGGCCTCGTATGGACTCAAGCAAGCTCCAAGAGCTTGGTATGCACGAATTGACGATTACTTGATGAGACTTGGATTTTCCAAGAGCTATGTTGATCCAAACCTTTATTACAAGGTTGTGAATGATGTACCTGTGATCCTACTACTATATGTTGATGATTTGTTTCTGACAGGTGCAAAGCCTCTCATTATTCAATGTAAGAGAGAGCTAGCCTCTGAATTCGATATGAAAGATCTCAATCTCATGCCTTATTACTTGGGACTAGAATTATGGCAGAAGCATGGTGAAATCTTCCTAGGGCAAGAGAAGTATGTTGTAAAGATGGATCGCAAATCCATGGCAACTCCCATGGTGATAGATATAAGGAAGTTGAGAGACTTTGATTCTGATCAAGTAGACTCATCCCTGTACCGACAGTCAATTGGCTCATTAATGTATTTGGTTAATACCGGATCGGACATTTGCTTTGTTGTGAACACATTGAGCCAGTTCCAGGTGGAACCTAGACATGAGCATTGGGTAGTTGCAAAGCATACTTTGAGATATCTTCGTGGGACGCTAAACTATGGTTTGAGATATGCCGCAAACAGTGATGTACAACTGCATGGATTTACTGATTCAGATTGGGCAGGGAGTGCAGATGACAGAAAGAGTACTTCTGGTATATGTTTCAGTTTGGGATCTGCAATGATATCATGGGCTAGCAGGAAATAGAAGTCTATTGCACTCAGCACTCCATAAATTGCAGCTTGTGATGCTTGTACGGAAGCAATATGGCTTTGTAAGCTGGTTTATGGACTATTTGATTAGGTGTTGAATTCGACTGTAATAGATTGCGATAATCAGAGCTATGTGAAGCTTTCAAAGAACCTTGTGTTCCATGACAGGTCGAAGCACATTGAGATCAAGTATTATTTTCTCCGTGATAAAGTCCAGAAGGGAGAAGTGATTCTCCAATACATCTCCACCGATGAGCAGACAACTAATATTTTGACGAAGCCCCTTCCAAGATAAAGTTTGCATACTTGAGGGACAAGTTGGGACTCGTGGAGATTGCTCCCTTGGTTGAAAGGGAGGAGATGACTTCCTCGATTGGGAGGGAGTGTTGATATATGGCAGCATGGATGGTCGGTGTGTTGGTGGACAGACATTCTCCAGGCAGAGAATGGTCCAAGCAGAACAGATTGTTGGTGGAGAATGGTCCAGGTTGACAAATTGTTGACGTATCATGGACTGGTATTTTCCTAAGGCAAAGATTGTGGCCCGATTAGGAAAATGGTTCAGTACCAATATTCTCCTGAGGCACAGCTAGTGGCCCGATTATGTTGAATAGTCCACCCCCTAAGGACATGGTGTCCCGATTAGGGTGGTTGATACGGGACCAATATTTTCTAAGGTACATATGGGTAGAGATTGATCTCTATGGTACATATGGTGGCCCGATTAGAAAATAGTCTAAGACTGACAGTCTTGTAGGAATGGTCTCTGTAGCCCATAGCGTGGCTTTCAGCATATGGGAGGACTGACATTCTTCTAGGACGTATGTCCGAATTAGAAGAATGGGCCTTATAGCCCATTACGGAGCTTTCAGCATCTATTGGGACAGTTATTCTTCTAGGACATATGCTTGGATTAGAAGAATGATCCCTATATCACTATATTGAGTGGGCGACTTATGCAAGACACTCTGTTGAGTGCGCTTAGTTCAACACATGACTTATTCAGCATCATGCTCGATTACTCAAATGGAGTATGGCTATCGACAGACAATGATATATTTTTTATGCCAGGATGCTATCAGATGATGTTGATAGTGATGATGATGCTCGTGGGATAGCATGTTTGGCTATGATGATGCTACATGTTAATACCTCCCTAGCTAGGAGGGAGTGTTGATATTATGGTAGCTGCAAGAGGTATCAACCTCCATGTGTAACCTCTGACTAGATTAGAATATTTCGGAAGCTAGAGAAACCCTAAACAAATGTGTAGAAACCCTAGAAGAAAAGTTGGCTCAATAAAAGAATTAATATTAAAGTATTAGCCTTTAGAAGAAGAAGTCGACCTAGACAGTTGACAAAGAGCACTATAAATAGAGGGCGCTTAAGTTCATTTGGACACACACTCACACTCAAGTCAAGTGGTGTGCAAGTCTAGAGGAGGAGTGCAGCTGCAACTACTGCAGTTGGGTATTGGTCTTGGTTTCTGGTTTTTGGACTTTCTGCTTGGTGTGTTATCTTTGAGAGAGAGGTGCGCTCTCTCTTGGTTATCTGTTGGGTCTGGTACTACTTCCGAAATCATTCTATCTGTCAAAGGTTGCAGTGCTCGAGGGTGGTTGCGTGCCTATGGGTGGATGACAATATTGTGATATTGTCTATGGTGAAACGAGCACATCAAATATTTTAGCACTTGGAACCATACTTGTTAATTCATGGAGATTTGAATTTTTTTTCTAAGAATCTCGTCCCACAGTGGCTTATGTGTTCCATTCCATACACTATTTGATACATAGAGCATTCAATGGGATAAAGTGGAGAATTTTCAATGAACCTACCATTCAAAACTTATAAGCCCTTTGGTTAAATAATCTTGAAAACGGTGGAGAGAAGCAAATCATCCCTAGTAAGATATTTGATTGCAACTTAAGGATTAGAATCAAAGCTTCATGTAGTTAACAACATTTACATGGGTTACCAAAAATTGCAGGATCCTGGTGCATCTCTAGATCTCAAATGACTAATCAATAAGATGATAATCAGCAAATCACCTTGAGATTATATGCTCTATGATGACTAAGTTCAACCGTTATATTTGTTAGTGACCAATTTATCCGATGCATGCTCAAAGTCTAAATTGGCATTACAAAGATACCAATCTATTCATTGTATATTGCATCAATTGGTATTACATAGATACCAAAATTGGTATGTACATGCACAAGTGATATGCAGAGCTTTTATCACATGGATTTTCCCAATAAATAAGGTAAGATAAGATAATTTAATTAATGTCCAACAAATGACCACCAAAGTAGGTCAAGAGGATTATTGGATACAATGATGTCATTACAAAGCCAAAGCATCAAAATGGCTCCTATAAAAAATCAAGAAACATAAAGTGAAGCATCAATCTAGGCTAAGAGCTGAAAAAACTCTAGAACATGAAAGCAGGTCGCCACTCTAGGAGAAGAATAGCGAGGATGGATCCAAGAACTGGAATACAAATAAGAATGTGAGTGGATCATGGTCCATAAGATCCATCTCTCCTAACATCAAAGGTTGAATGGAGAAAAATCAATAAAAAAAGATGTCCAAAGGAAGAGTTGGAGGAGGGTCTAAACTACGCAGTGGACTGTTGTCTCAAGGAGGACACATGCAACTAGGGCTTAGATGATCTCGTTTACCTTGTGGTACAAGATTTGGACTGGCAATGTCTCTAAGGTTTCTGGGATGTAGGGATGGTCCCTTAGGTCTGCACTGGTCTGGAGTCAAAGGCAATGCTACATATGTTTTTCTCTTGGTGCCCCCCTAGTTGATGGGAGCATTGTAAAGAAGGAAGTAATACTTTGTGCTAGTGTTGGTCTAGGATGAGACTGTAGAGCATGGGAGCGAAGCCTGAGAGCCTCTTGCATATACAAGGCCATGCATCTCTAGTCAAGGTACCTAAAGAAGCTAGAGAGGTCTATGACCCTCTAAAAGGACAACGAAACCTCCCTCGGATCTCGTAGTATATGGGACAATGGAAGATAAAGTGCTCCTCTGTCTCAATCTCTCGAAAATGGCTCAGCTAGCAAATCCTATATGTCTGGTCAATCTGGTGATCTACCTCCACCCAAAGTCTATGAGACCCCACTCAAAATTGGCCAAGGGGAAAATGAAGAGAATGTGCCTAATGACGGAGAGTGTACGAGGGTTGGGCAATGAGTCCATCTTGCACCTCCATGAAGTGCTCAGCATAGAAAGTCATCTTTGGAGATAGTCCACCCAGTGGATTGCTCCAAGTGACCTACATGAACTGTCTATAAATGTCGTCACGGATAATCATGTTCAGTGCTTCCCTAGTAGGTAAAAGATCTCCAAGAATATCTAGGGAGTATCTAAAAGGAGGAAGACAGGCCATTAAAATACCCACAGGCTCCAAGAGATCCAAGACCCTCGCAAACCAACATTAAGCTCAACCAGAGAGACTAGCTAAGGCAATGGTCTCCAATGAATAGTAGGTTAAGTACAAATACACGTCACACCCCTTTTCCATGTCAACCAAACTCTGAATCCGATGCAGGAGTGAGACTATGTTGAACACAATCTCAAGCCGAAAAGGTCGACCATCAAACTCTACAAGAACGATGGGTTGAGGCACTGCCTGCTTGCATCTCATGATGTGCCAGAGAGGGTTTGCACTTGCTCAGTCAAAGCCCAATGAGACTAGCAAACAAGGCCCCAAAACCTCTGAACCATAAAGTATTGTGGGCTTGACAAGGGTGTCCATGAAAGAAATCTTGGAGGGTATGTCTTGGAAATGATGCGAGAAACACTATCTCTCGAGAAGGGCTAGGGATTCATAACCCTTGTTGACCCACAGCTAAATGGCATGTCGCATGCTAAAACAGGGCCCCTAAAATTGCACCCCCAAGTAAGTGTAGGTGTTAGTGATCTCAATCTCCTCCCATCTAAATAAAAAGTGGTAATCTAAAAGTACCATCTTCAACCCATTGAAGATCATAACCATGGGTTTACCCAGGTTGATCGTCATCTTTCGAAGCTCACAGAAAAGTGCCAAAGCATCTAGCTATCTTTGCAGACCCTTCAATGATGAGGCCAAAAGGACCACATCATCAATGAAGAGCAAGATAGATATCAAAGCTTAATGGAGCAGACACCCATGGCCATCATAGATATGATTATGTAGGAAGGACTCTAGCTCATCTATATAGATCCCAAATAAGGTGGGGGACAAGGGGCATCCCTATTTGACCCAATGGTGCTCCTGCTAAACTGGAACACCCCATGAGCAGTGCAGAGACGACCAAGAACCGACTCTTATAAGCACATGATGACAGTCAGTAGAGTCTAGGAGATGTCGATGTCTCTAAGCCTTTGAAATAGGGCCTCATGAGGAACAAAATCAAAATCTTTTAGAAAGTCTACAAAACAAAAATAAACTTTCGAAGAGCAATGTCATCCCAAAAAAACTGAAAGTTGTTCCTATTTAGTTACATCAATAGTCTCTTCAAAAAGAACAAAAATAACATTCAAAAAAGTACATAAATAATTCATCCATAGATTATGAAAGCTTGTCGTTATACAAAAACTAAGATAGAAACTGTAACGATTGAAATTAGGTCCATGTCTCATGATTGTATTATGTACTATGTAGTATATCCATTTTAGATTACATAACTCCTAAATCATCTAAAATGGAAGTTTGTGCATGCCTTTGCTCCCTACCCAAGAATCAACACCAATTTGCACTTTATCCCCTTTTTATGATTTTCCAAATCATCTAGTTGCCAACTAGATGAAAAGTATAGATAACAACTTTCTAGAATATTGATGCATTATTTCACTATTTGAGGGAAGTTTTGATCCAATCTTCCACTGTATTAAGGACTATATACTTAGCTCTTACTACTTGAACCCTCAAACATCTTCCCTAAAATAGCCTTCGTACATTTTTTGCAGCAAAGGTCTTTGAAAGAAGAAAGGGATTTTTGAGGCCCCATCCTCCAATGGCTTTTGGTAACGCCAACTTTTTCTAAGAAGCTAGCACTAGTCCTTTTTTTTTTTGGTCTCCGGACCATATAAACTTGTAGCAAAGTTTCCTAATGGTTTCCAAACACCTTTTGGGACCCCGGCAAGCAATATCTAGTAGATTGGAATCACTTCCAACATTGGTTTTACGAAAACCAAATGACCTCCCTTGAACAACCATCTATTGCACCAGGTGTTTAATTTCTTCTCCACTTTAGCTATTAGCCACTGCCAATCACATTTTTTATATTGATTTGGCTTCAATAAGAAGCCAAGATACTTCAAACCCTATTCTAGATCAGTCATCTTATAGGGAAAGAAGACAACTATATCCAAGGTTATTCATATGAATATAATGGAACATATATTCAAATATCCCCTGTTTGGCCAGCCATTTGATGCTGTCGGAATTGGCAGTTTTCAATTCACAAGTGTTCATAACATGGTTGAAGTATGAGGAATTAAAGGCTTGGGTTTGGCTGTTTTCGTAACAAAGAAGAAGACACACTGAGTTGTGTATACAATATATGAGAAGGAAGGAAGTGAACTGAAGTGACGAGAAACCGCACCTATGCTTTGAGAGGCAGAAGTAGTATAAGCGGAAGGCAAAGGCGGTCTCTTCCACTTGGAAAGGCGAGAAGCGAGGCCCTCCACCCCGCTGTCCTGCAGGAGCTCCTCGTCTCTCAAAAGGGTTTCTTCCAGAAACACGTCCTCGTCCAATTCTTCCTCCTCCTCCTCCGAGGGCTGGAACCTCTTCGAAGGAGGATTGGGAGCAGAGGGCGGACCCCCAAAACGCCGTTTGCCCTCCATGATATCGATCTTTCCAAGGGTTTGTCCTTACCCTTGCTCCCCCGTATATCTTCGTGTATGTAAACGTGATAGAAGACGAGAAGGAAATGGGTAGTGGGAGGCTCCTGGACTGGACTGGGGCTATAACCTATTTTGAATGGCCCATGGCGTACCAGCATGAGGACAAGCGGGTAACAACTATTCCTGCAATGGTTTTCCCGCCATTTTAGACATCTTATAAATTGATGTGACCATATAATGTCTTTTTTTTTATCATCTAATATTCATCTTAGGAAGTGAGCACCGCAAAATTTAATGTGTATGCCCTCACGTATACACATTGAGATGTTCACGCACTTCAGTATATACTTTTAAATGCGGCAGTGATTAATGTTATTGTTTGTCAGGTTGCTGTAGTAATGTTATTATCTATTTGTAACGTTTAATTAATGTTGTATGTCAACACTCTATGTTTTAATGGTATCCCGAACCAATGAACCATTAAAAATGGATGAATTATACGATTTGACATTTGGCTTAAACCCAAAGTTGTATTGGATTGAAAATACTATAGATAATTGAACTTTCTTGTCAATTGACAAATAGATTAGATTGGGGTACTTTTTTTTAGGTGGCAATAAGATATGAGATAGAAAAAAAACTTCAAAAGAAAGTGACACCTCGATCCCATTCATTATATTATTCATTGTCATTCCCCTCCTCTCCTCCTTATAAAAGAACATATTAAGATTAGGAGGGAGTCGATATCCCTAGTGAAGAAGGAAAAACTTGTAAACCAAGTGTTGCCTTGCTTCATACTTATGCACACTTCAATGTTGTGTTGTAAGTTTCTCTAACAAATTTGTTACATGTGTTGGGTACTAAATGGCACCCACAAGGAGTTAGGAGTGGAACATTTGAAGCTCATTCTTATAACAATGTATAAGTTTCCTTTTCAAATGAGGTGGTTGGCAATGAGAGTTAATATATCTAATCTTTATTTAATTAGGGTTCGTAATGATGCATTGATCCAAACAGTAGGGTAACAAGGCATTAGTGTTGATTGTAATAGTACTTCCTTATTAAGGTCTTATGAAGTTAAACTCTCACCTTGTTCTAGCAAGGACATGAGCAAGAGTTATCTAATGTGAGGTTTGGGTTGTTGTCCAATGGTTCTAGCAAAGAGATTAAAATGGAATCATTAGTTCCAGATGGTTGGGTTTATCTATGTCGTCATGGGATTTGTAGAGACTCTTGCTATTGTTACAAAGTTTCACTATGAAATAATGTGTCTCTTGTTATATCCTTGCACTATCTTGAAGGTGGTATTCATTTTTGGAAAGTCTATTGTTGGGTGGAAAATCAATTATGGTATTACCATGTACTTTGCCATGGTTAATATAACAAAAACATTTCTCATTATTTGAACATAACAAGTTGTTAATATTGTCAATGGACTATTTGGCTCGTATGGTGAAATAAGATGGATATTATGCAAATGGAATGTATTACAGATTACTATATCATTAAGATTTGTGAATATATTACATGATTGCTAAATAGTGATGAATTATATTTTTAGAGAATGTGCATTATTGTTACATTTAAAAATAAGTAAAGTTTTGATATTGTAAGTGACAATGTCAATAGTTACATAGTGGTATCAAAGTATAGTTCAAATGTTATTTTGGGTAGAGATGTTCCTTCACTATTAAGATTCAACACAATATTTGGTTTAAACCATGTTAATTTTTGACAAAGTGATTTGCATACTAATTAGCTAAAATAATGATTATAGACATCGAGATTGTTAACACCTACTTTGTTCTACACTGTTTTATTCCTCATTCATTCCTACTTGTCATTACAAATTTAGTATAAGTTATAAATCTTTAGCATTGTGTTGTTGAAGGTTTAATAGCTTATCTTAAAGGAATTGAAATAATGCTAGATCGAATGAATGAGATGGACTTAGTTTTGTGAGAGGGGGATAAAAGGAATTAGACACATGTTTAAATGATTGCTTGATGACATAACTTGGCTTCAAATCTTTTCAATTGAGCCATAAGTCATGTCAGCATCTATACTTCATGATTATTTAACTTA
This sequence comes from Picea engelmannii, assembly GCA_009831015.1. Classification (NCBI taxonomy): domain Eukaryota; kingdom Viridiplantae; phylum Streptophyta; class Pinopsida; order Pinales; family Pinaceae; genus Picea; species Picea engelmannii. The sequence continues at coordinate 917,661 of ML779857.1, forward strand.
GTAGGCTGCAGATTCAAAGTCTAATCCTCCCAAGAAAGCAAAAGGACAAACTTAGTTGAGCGCTACAGGAACTTCCACATGTCCCTGGTCGTGATTATTTCGAGTACCTTGGAGAGTCGTGGAAGTTGTGGATTGTACTGCAAAGTTCATGAGTATGCAAAACAGTTAGAAGGTACCAGTTGTCAGCCATAGCATGTGAATATGGGTGGTCTTTTCTTTCATACACGTTAGCTGTCCAGAAGGTTAAACGGATGAGGTTTTTCAAAAAACATATTTTCAAAACTAGCGCATTATTCGTTACCTACAACAGCTGGTCGATTTGAATTGGCACCCACAGAGCCAGCAAATCCCCTATTATTTTCATTACACAACAGACATATCCCTTCTTTATAGCCAAGAGTCTAGTATTTTGGTCGCAGTTGCGTAGATGGGTAAAGGTGGACATGTGAATAGGAAAGAGCCCGAAGGGGCTGAGATCACAGAGGCTTATGATGACAGTTGCCACATTTTTTATCAGGCAGATTGGTATCTTTTATGTACTAAGCTGGATGGTCATCATTACGCTACAGCCAGGGCATTTACTGAGAGTTTCAATTGACAATGGGCCCGAATTGCAAACTTGGTCATGTAGATTACAGAGGATTCCATAGAAGTTGCTTGCAACCTCCCGACTGATGGTGAAAAGTGGTTTAAGAATAAATTGATTATAGGAGGAGATGTAAATCAGTTTTTGAAACATGAACACAGAGACCCTAAATGGGCCAAAGGCATTCCCAGGTATTGGATTGATGATGAATGGAAGGAAGCCTTACTCGTGATTACAAGATTCATCACCTATGAGGGGCGTTATTCTGTCATTTTTATTTCATCTACGATTTCTCATTCATTTGGAAGGAATTAAGAGAAGGAATCTACCCTATTATTTCTTGAGGGATCTCAACAAGATGGCCATGAAGGTCCAAGCAAACCCCAAAACCCCTCCTCATGGAATTTATCATCGAGTCTTAATTTAAGTACTTGTCGAAGCCGAGTTAGGCAAATTGCAAAAGACTTGGGATAAAATTTTTATCCAATCGGGTTTTGAAAAGAAAGTGCATCCTTCTGTTGCAAAATCACATGATAAGGTTGCTAAGCCTGAACAAGAAACTTCATCTAGCGCCAGTCAACCAGCTACTTCAAAGAAGAGAAAAAGAGTAGCTTGCTCAAAGACTTCATATGAACCTGTGGAAGCTCCTCCAACTAGCTAGCAAGTAGTCGCAGGGTCTTCTCGTATCCTAGGTGGAGGTAAGCACCCTTTTCCTTTTCCACGGAAGACTTATTCTAGAAGGACCAAAAGGCTAGCTAAACCTAGGGTTTTCATGGAAGACCTGCAACCTAAAATAACAACAGAAGCATTTGAAGATCTGGTACAGCCAAGAGAGCCTATCCAAGATATTACTCCTCATGCCTCAAGCTCCTCTAAAGATAACGTGGCTAAGTACAGAATTTTGATAAGGAAACGAAGCACAAGGCCTCGAAACAAGTTCAGGATGAAGTCTAAAGCAGTGTATAAACTTGTTATCACAAAGAAGGTCATCATCATCGATGAAGAGCCTATCGAACCTATGAAGAAGCCATCTACTAATAAGAAAATCCCTGTAATCAAGCCTGAGAGGAACAAATCTAAAAAGGGAAGTTTGGTCATGAATAAAAAGACACCTACAGACACAAACATAGTCCCTGCCAAAAAACAGGGTAAGAAGGATGTGAGAGGCTCAAACCCTAAGATTGGATCCAAAGGGGATATACCCACAAGAAAGCAAACTAGATCTCAATCCAAGCTGACCGGAAAGGATAGTCTAGATTTACTAGTTGAAGCAATCGCATCAGTCTTTCATGGAGATTTGACAGTTTGATATTTCCACCCCAAATGCAAAATCCTAAAGCTAAGATTTATGATGATGGGATATGAGATAACCTTTTTTGTTTATAGTGTTTAAGGTATAATGCTTCTTTTTGTTATGGTCAATTGCACACTGGGCAAAGAAAAGCATTAAAAATGTGCAAAGTTAGTTTTTGAATGTCGCTACAGGAAGTTCCCGAAGTCACACACACAAAAAACAGGGGCGTTACATGAACACTTGTAGCAGCCGCTTTTGTTGCTAATCTCACCCAGTTTCATATTTTTGTAACAGAGGAGGGCTATACCTATGCTAGAATATTATGGATCATGTTATGAAGATATACACATTTTGTGGATCTAAAAGCTATATTGGGATACGAAGATAACTGCAGATTGGGCACCAGGATTGAGTTGTCAAAGGCTGGATTCGTATGGATCTTTGAAGATCAGATATATCTAGGAAGGATTAAGAGGACGTTGCAGTGCTGTCATCTTAATGGAGAACAAGTCAAGCAAAGAGTGTTTTATGCAAGGCTATTGCCATGATCCTAGGAGGTTTTTTTTGTAAAACTGTTATTATTTTGTATATCAACAGTCAAAGGTTGAAATTCATTTCGAGTTTTTGTAGGGATTGGTTTTGAATTTTCCCTGACAGTCAGGATTGACCGTAAGTACATGTAACTAATTCAAAACACTATATATCATATGATGTAGAAGAAGAAAGGGTTGAATCCCTGTTTTGCCCTTATATTGCATTGTTAAAGATTGTTTTGATCTATCTTGCTTGTGTAAAGACTTCAGTTGTTAATGAAATTGGTGGTTAGTATGTTATCTTTCTTTGTTTATCATCTTCACATTTTCCTCTAAACACATAGTTGATGTTATACGAGCTTATGACAAATTCTTTTGTGCTGAGAAGGTTGCTTTAACAGGTTTTAATAATCCTTGCCACATTGGTGTTTTCTCCTTAAATCTTATTTAGAATGAATTCTAGATAAAGGTTTTTCCTCTGCTGTATAAAAAACATTAAAGACAAGATTTTTTATTGGTGTATTTATCAATCTTTGTTTTTCCCTTTCTCTCAATCACATCACTTAAATCTTAAATCTCTAGCCATTAGTTTTGTTTACCTGACTTGTTGCACTTAGGTAAGTGGTCTTAACAGATATGATATTCCCTTTTCAAATCAAGCAAGGATTTATCCATCTTAAAACACCTATTGAACATTTTGAAACAAGGTGTGCTAGGCTTAACTCAATAGCAGTCTTGAGTTGACTTCTAGCGTTAACATCTTTTGACATTGTTCTTGGGGACGGAAATGATGAGACTTTCCCTGGGTAGAACAACATAAGTTTATAAATCTAGTTGTATATGGTGAAACTATAACTAGGCACAAGTTGATTGCAATATGTTTTCACCTGGGGACTCCACATTAGACACTTTGGCTCCGAAGAGAAAGGGGACTAGAGCCCATCCAGAATCTCCAGATGTGCCTGTTGTTTCAGACCCTGAGAAGATCCTAAAACAATCCAAATCTCTTAAAAATAGGATCTAAAAAACTATTTCTTTTACCTCCTTTTGAAGAATCCACCTTGGGAAAAGAGGAATTTGTAGAACCAGAATCCTTTTACACACCCTATCCTGATAGTAGATATAAATCTGAGGAAAGCTTTGAATTCCCTGAAGAAACAAAGTACCCTCCCTTAGAAAAGATCTTAATCCTTGAATAAATTCAAGAAGAGAAACCCAATCTTAGCCTCCAAGTTAATATCCTTGCCTACTGAAAATCTTGTTGAAGAAATTCTCCAGTCCTCTCCTAGGATTCAATTGGTGAACATCCCTAAGCCCTCATCACCTCAATCACCACAGTCTCCACATACAAATCAACCTTTAGGTGGTCAAACAATGGCTGGTGCAACACCTCTCAATCCAATGGATGCTATCAGGGCTG
>ML779858.1:0-15675 GCA_009831015.1 Picea engelmannii
GATGTTTCTCCCATCTTGTAAATATAATTATAGCCTGCTAAAATACTATGGGAAGAATGTTTATGTGTGGATGTTGGAAATGATGAACATTTTTGTTATAAAAGGTAATGTATATATTTTTGTTACTAAATAAAATGGAAAATGTTTCCTAATTGCTGAAGGGGTTCCCAAGGTAGAACATGATGCATGAGAGAGATGGTGAGGGGAACCAATAATGGTTGAGATGACCCCTACCAGAACAATACTCTATTGGATTTAAATTGTTTAGACCCATAACAGTCCTATGACCCAGAGAAGTAAATTACCATTCAAGCTGGTAGTTGGGAAGTGTTCCTCAAGAGTCAATGAGGAGATGGGAAGAGTACCCATATGAAAAAAACTCCCTAATATGACTTATGAAATTGCGAATTGGACCCACGAAACATTGCTAAGGAAGGCAAGAAAAGGAAGCCAAATCATGGGCATAGGGGAGGGGGGAAAGGGGAATGGGTTTGGTGACCATTTATGAAGACTCTCTAGTTCTGAAGAGAACTGAAAAAAAATGATTTTTTTTTTGGGTATAGGAATTGTTGGCCAACATTTTTAATCAAATCGGATAAACAAGGTTGCAGAGAAGATGAGTTATTGAGGAAGCACTCATTGCAGAATCCCTCACTTGGTGGAGAGAAAACTAATCTACCAAGTTCCCGTTGGAAGAGTGGAGTGATATTTGTCCCCGACTATTGCTAAAAAGAAGGAAGAATCTCTCTCAGAGCATCATTATATGGCTAGGGAGTGGCCAATGGTAGATCCATTCAAGATTTTGTGTGCCTATGGTTGGTTGGAAAAGGGCACCCCTTTCAACAGTTGCAACACTATCTAGTTTCTAGATAAGTATGTTTTTCTAAATATCTACAATGTTAAGTTCAAAAATAATTATAGACTGTGTTTTAGAGCAATATGAGTTCAATTTTATGTTAAAAGTGTTTTTTGAATTTAGGTGTGAATGTGAAAATGTTACAACTAAATTTTATGTTGGGAACAACTTCACCTTATGACTTCCTGTGCCAAATTCAGAGAGTGAATGTTGTGGCTGACTGAGTTTCACAGTTTAATTCATGCATAGGAAATGATGAGTGCACAATTGAAGTCTTTATTAAGCATCAAGAGAGAGAGAGAGTGATTTTTGCATACTATTGTTTTATTTAAGTTTGCCTTGAATCTTATGCCATAAAATCTTAGAGGAGATTAGATATGTGTGAAATTTAGGAAATAATCTCGAATATGGAAAAACATTTAAATTCATTATAAATGGGTACTAAGGAATTATTATTAGGAAATAAGCAATAATTTCCTAATTGAATTAAAATACAAGAGCTCTAAAAATTCCATTTGGGCATTAATATACATTTATGCTAAATTTGGGTTAAATCCCCTACAAATTTGGGAAGAATCCCATTAAATGTGGTAGGCTACAAATTTTGGTAGAAATGTAAAATTTATTGTGAAGGTAAATCTTTGTCTTAGGACCAATTTCCTTAAATTTAATAAGAGTAGTAAAGCACAATAATAAGGAAACAAAATTTACTCATTTACCCACAAGAAGGTAGAGATTATAATTATATCTTGAATTTCCAGAATGAAGAAATTGCCTTGGACCATATTTTTTATTAAATCACTTTGTAAAGACTGAAAAACTATATTTTCCTATCTTATTTTCCTGTAAGAGAAAATAATTTCATTTAAATTCTCCAAGTAATAAAACCGTGTAGGGATATGAAAATATATGTCTATATGTCTATATACATATTATTATTATCATTATTATTAATGTTATTATTATTATTCTGAAAATGGAGGTTAAAGTTCCTAGAGCGTAAAAGACCTGAAACCAAAAGAGAATGTAATTTAATAATATTCTAATGTCAAAGTACACCAACGAATAAACCATGACCAAATGCTTTAACCATTGCATGGTCTTTGAGACTTTGGGACTTCGGGGCTCCAGGGTGTTTGGGGTTATGGAAATCACGATCCAAAGTCATCGAAGGCCTGAACCCTATCTTTCCCTGTACAGATAAGAAATATAATTAATTATATTATATTATAATTAATGTGATAAATTAATGTAATTTTATATAATACACCTTCATTACAATATATATTATATTATAATCTAAAATAATTCATTGTATTTAAATCACAATGTAATACAAGTGGGTCCCATTTGGGACTCGAGAACTCTAGGACTTTGGGATATTTGAGAATGAATAATGTGTGAAAGAGCCGAAGGAGTGGACCCAGATATCTTTTCCCTCATTCCAATATTAAATATTAAATATATATTGGAGATTGTTTAAACCTGTTTGTAATTTTCGAGGAGTATAATATAATATATTATGTTATAGTAAGATTCATTAAAATAGCTACACATGGATAAGGCCAACTCTCCTCCCTTTTTAAATAGTAAATAATGATAAATGTGTATAGGTAGGGACCACTTCGGGGCTTCAGGACTCCGAGGATCTGGGAGTTTTGAGAATGAAGAGTGTGTTGGAGAGTCGAAGGAGTTGACTCGGAGAGCTCTGTCTCTCTCATTCCAATATTAAATATAATATTTGGAATTTTATAAACCTGGGCGCAATTTTCCAAAGAGGTGTATATATTATATTATAAATGAGTTTATTATGATACTTGTATGTGACAAAGTGCCAACCCTTTTTCCTTTTTGAATTTAATATTTAATGCGTAATCATGTGGGGTGTGAATCTTTCAGGAGTTCGGGACTCCAGGACTATGGGAGTTTGGGACTTCAGGACTCCGGGATGTTTGGGGTAATAGAATGAATAAGATAAAAGGGCCGAAGGTCTGAACCTACCTTTATGTATACCTATGTTATAATAAAAATTAAACATAATTAATTATAATGTATGGTATTAGAATTACCTATATTTCCATATAAGTGGGACCCTCTCTGTAGCTGCGACATTCGAGGGTTTTGGGTATGTTCCTAAAAGCATGGGGAGAAATCACGTTGAAGGCTGAATACTTAGGCATTAATTTATATTGATAATCCTAAGTGCCCTTTGATATATTTAATCATATTATAATATAATTAAATATAGTTATATTATAATATACTTAATAAAATAACGAATTTGTAATATGAATATATTATAAGTTTATGTGATGAGGTATTGATATAATAATTAAACACTAAATTTACCCCAAAATGTGGGATTACCAAGGTGAAAGGGAAGTAATCGTTGCTCTAACTAGACTAGTAATTTAGACCATGTAAAAAAAAAAATAAAAAATGGAATTGACAGAGTTAATTAATTTTAATGAAGATTAGTTATCCCTAATACAGATTAAATAAATTAATAAGTGATTAGAAAATAGAGGGATTTTATTATGATAGTGATCAATCAATGTAACAGGCCTATACGAGCTAGAAAAGAGTCAACCTCTGGGTGGGAGAGTCTTTGTATGCTATGATGATGTGGCGTGTTGGGTGATAGGGAGCCATGTGGATGTCACATGGGAGTGAGAGACTTTAGTCAATGAAGGCTTATAGAACTTTGAAGGACCATAACTTGCGATCTAGAACTCGGATTTGGACAAATTTATAGTCATTGGAAAACCCTCGTCGAATTGAAGGTGATGTAAACCTAGATATAGGGATTTGACATGATTGAGAAAAGAAAAGAAATTATACCCCATCCCTGAAAAAGGTACTTAGGATTTGGGTGTGTGAGAAAGTGGTATCAAAGCAGGTTACAACACTTGATCTACTTGGGCTCATGAATGAGTTGAATCAAATTTTATTAGAGAAATTTTAAGGGCTAACACACTATCTTACCACATTCATAAGAAGCTTATTTAAACCACTACTAAAGAGAGGAATGTCACTTTCTGTTTTCTTCTATGTTTCAAAATCCAAATTGTTTGTTGCTAATGTTTCCAAATAATGAAGTTGATTTCACCTTACAAATTGCATGTGTTGTTCATAAACTAGTAGCTAATTAACTATAGAAAATGTTTTATCAACACTAAAATAGTTAGTGGAAAACAAGGAAAGCTAAAACATGAGGAATGGTGACACACCATGAGTTTGGGGGAAAGCTACGACAATAGAGAAGAAGAATATGATGATAGAAGGGTAGTGGAAACCCCTCTGGGTTTGAATGAAACTGTAATAAGCCTCATGGTAGAATTACAGAGTTGTAAGGTTGATAGTGAAAGGATGATAAAATAAAATGAAAAAAAAACTGAAATTAATGCAGTTCTACTGCAAATCCTATCGGATATACAAAGAAAGATTCAACATGGACCAATAACAAGTAATGTGGATAGAAACCATACTAAGAAAACCCAAATTCCACCTAAGATACAAAATCATGATCTTGAAAGTAGCCATAGAAGGAGAAGCACCTCAAATAAGGCCCAACATGGAGCCAAGAGACATGCTAATTCCAAGGATTCAACTGAAGAATCCTCTAGTGAATAAACTGACAACTCCAAGGAGTTGTCTAGTAGTGAGACTAGTTCACATTCCTAGAGGAGAAGAAAGAAGAGGAAACATTCCAAGAGCCATGACCCTGAAGAGTTTAAGAAAGCCAAACCACCCACTTTTTATGGAGAAATTAAAAAAGGGGCAAGAAGCAGAAGTTTGGCTATTTGGGTTGAAGAAGTACTTCAAAGTGCATGACTACTCTAAAAAACTTAAAGGCTTGAACAATCATTTTCAAATTGAATGAAAATGCCTCCATTTGGTGGGAGGACCTTAGGAATGCGAAGGGGATCCATGAGAAGGACTTGTCATGTAAATAATTTGAAAAATACTTTAAGAAGAAGTACTTGTCTGAAAGATACTATGATGAGAAGACCAAGGAGATCTATGAACTCAAGCTAGGACAACTCACAATAGAGGAATATATCAACAAATGTCTTGAGCTGATGAGGTATGTGCCTTACATAAAGGATGAAAAGGTGAATATGAAATGATTTATTAGTGGATTGTATCATTCCTTTAGGGACATAATTGAGTTTTATGATCCTAAGAATTTAGAAGACACTATTCGGAAGGTAAGGTACTTCTAGGAGCAATTCAAGAATAAGGAAGAACCTCATAAATATTGGAAGAACAAAATTAAACTCAGATTCAAGAAGAAGGGGTTTAAATCCTCAACATTTAAGAATCACGAGAAAATCTATAAGATGATCCTTCCTACTAAAAGTGTGTATCAAAATAATTTTCCATCTTAGAGTGGTAATAAACCCTTTGGATCATCCCTGGGAAAGATTAATATATACAAAGAGAGAACCATTGAAATGTTGGGGTTGTGGAAAAGCGAATCTCTTGAGGGAGTTCCCACATAGGCAACAATACAATAGGAGGAACTGTGACATCCAGGAGGCTACCACATTCAATGATGTGGCTAGGATCATGCCACAAATTTATGCAGCCCTAGATAATAGACAAGATGACCACCAAGCTTTAGTGGTGGAGATGGAAGGTATGATTTCCAACCATCTAGTTTCCATTTTGATTGACGCTAGTTATAATATGAGTTATGTTTCCCCTCAAACTGTTGAGAAATATAAACTGAAGCAAGTAAAACATGCTAAATCATGGATGGTACAACTACCCACTGGAAATCATGGCTGGTACAACTAGCCATTGGAACAAAAAGAAAGGTGAAAAATGTTATACCAGCATGCCAATTCATTTTTAATAGATTTTCCACCCAAGCAACCCTAAACATGCTCCCTTTAAGATCTTATGACCTGCTAATTGGCATGGACTGGTTGTATACCCATAAATACAAGTTGGACTTTTATAATAAAACTTTCGATTGTGAAGATGAAGAAGGGAGAAAAATATCCCTACAGGGAATTCAAAATCTTGTCTTAGTGAGAGAAATATTAACCCTTCAAGTGAAAAATTATTGCATAAAAGAATGTCCTTTGTATGCAATAGAAGTCTTGAACTCTGTTGAGGATAATAAAACCAAATTTAGAGGACCATCCTATATTAAGAGAGTATAAATATGTGTTTCTAGAAGAAGTAATAGGTCTAACTCCAAGAAGATATATTGACTTTTCAATAGAACTTGTACCAAGAGCGGTGCCAATGTCTAGAGAACCCTACATAATGAGTACACCATAGCTATTTGAGCTCAAACTATAGCTAAAGGTGATGTTGGAAAAATTTTACATTCATCCTAGTGTGTCTCCTTGGGGAGCACCAACTTTGTTTGTGAAGAAGAAGGATGGGACACTTAGGTTGTGCATAGATTACATACAACTCAACAATATGACCATTAAGAATAAGTATTCCTTGCCAATAATTGATGACTTTTTTGAACAATTAAGGGCGATAAAATTTTCTCCAAGATTGAATTGAGGTATGCATACCATCAAGTCTAAATTAAGGATGAATACATCCACAAATTAAGCTTTAGGAAAAGGTATGGGCACTATGAATTTGTGGTGGTTCCATTTGGACTTACCAATGCACCAACCACCTTTATGTGGTTAATGAATAATGTACTCAGCAATTTATTGGACATGATTTTTTTGGTTTTCATTGATGATATCCTAATATATTCTAAGAGTAGGGAAGAGCATGAAGAACATCCAAAGTTAGTGCTTCAAGTGCTCAGAGAGAACCAACTCTATGCAAAGCTTAGTAAGTGTGACTTATTCCAAAAACAAGTCCACTGCTTAGGCCATGTTATCTCTTAAGAAGGAGTTGTAGTTGATCCTAACAAGATCAAATCCATTATGGATTTCCCTACCCCAAAGGATGTCCATGATATTAGATCCTTTATGGGCCTATCAAGATACTATAGAAGGTTCATAAAGCGATTTTCCAATATTGGTTGTACAATCACCTCCCTACAAAGAAAGGGAGTTAAATTTATTTGGACAACAAAATGTGAAGAGATCTTCCAACAACTGAAATACCTTCTAACCAATTCACATGTGTTGAAGATTGCATAACCAAACAAGGATTTCCTTGTGTGTACATATGCATGCAAGGAAGGACTTAGAGAATTTCTTATGCAAGAAGGGCATGTGATTTGCTACAAATCCAAAAAATTGAATGAACATGAATTCAATTATGTGACCCATGATTTGGAATTGGCTTCCATAGTACATGATTTAAAAATGTGGAGGCATTACCTCCTAGGAAGAAGATTCATACTTATGATAGACCATAGTGTGATGAGATATTTGTTCGACCAACCCAAACTCAATGCTAGAAAATCTAGGTGGATGCATATTCTTGGTGAGTTTGTTTTTGAAATAAAACATATTAAAGGAAAATAAAATAGGGTGATTGGTGTCGTCAGTATAAGTATGAAAGTGATTCACTTGGCAGCTGTAAGTAATTGTGAATCAGACATCAAGGATAGAGTCAAAAGTGCACAAGAAACAAATGCATTTTTCAAGTCTGTGAAATCATACCTAGAGTAAGAGCTCACAGGGCTGAAGTATGAGGGATATCAATCATTGAATGATGGTCTTATAACTTACAAATGTAGGTTGTATATTCCAATTTGTGATGAATTGAATAGGATCATAATGGATAAACTACATAAAATACCATATACTAGTCATCGTGGTTATCAAACAATGATCACAACCACTAAGAAACTATTTTTTTGGCCCGTACTGAAAAAAGACATATCCGATTACTTAGCTAAATGTATAGAATGTCAGCAGGTTAAGGCAGAGCACTGACATCTAGCAGGGTTGTTTCAACTCCTACCAATTCTCTAATGAAAATGGGAAACCATATCCATGGATTTCATCACAAGATTTCCCAAATCAACCAAGCATAATGACACCATTAGGGTAGTTGTGGATAAAATGAGAAAGGATTCTCACTTTATCCCCATAAAGTAAACATGAAAGGAAATAGATATTGCCAATATTTCATGAAAGAAATATTTATACTACATGGCATGCCTAAGGAAATCATATCAGATAGAGATACAAATTTTACTTCATTTTTTTGGAAATCTTTGTTTGTTGGTTTTGAAACTAAACTGCTATTTAGTACAACCTATCACACTCAAACTGATGGGTAGAAAGAGAGGGAAAGACAATTGTTAGAGGACATATTAAGGATGCATGTGATGTATCAACCCAAGAAGTGGGAAGACTACCTACCACTGGTAGAGTTTTATTATAACAATGGCTATCAAGAGTCATTGAAGATGATCCCTTTTGAGGCTCTCTATGTTAGACAATGAAATATTCCAATCATCTAGAATAACCCGGTAGAAAAAATTACACTCAGGCCATATATGCTAAAAGAAATGGAACAACAAGTAGTTCAAATAAAACATAATCTGAAGACAACTCATGATAGATAGAAAAACTATGCGGACATAAAAAGTACTCTTAGAGAGTTCAAAGTAAGGGATCATGTGTATCTCCGAGTTAGGCCTAGAAAATGTTCCTCGAGAATGAGAACATGTGCCAAAATGACACCTTGATATTGTGGACCCTTTGAAATTTTGGACAGAGTGGGACCTATAGCATATAGACTAGAACTTCCTCCCACAATGAAGGAACATAATTTTTTCCATGTTTCGTTATTGAAGAAATATGTACATGATTCTAATCATAGAATTGATTGGTCTATGATTTAGGTGGAACCAGAGGGAGAATTCTTGCTCAAGCCACAATGCATAATAGGTAGGAAATAAATCCCACTCAAGAACATAACCATTGCACAAGTCAAGGTGTAGTGGAAATACTTTTGTCCAGAAGAAGCTACATGGGAAGTGGAGGATGCCATGAAATAGACATACCCATTTTTGTTCACTATTGTACATAAAGAGGACAACAACACGTAGAAAAATGAGGATGGTGTTCCTTTAAGGGGGAGGGGATTGTAATACCCTTGTTTCCAAAAGCTTGTAAATATAACTACATCCTGCTAAAAGACTATGGGTAGACTATTTATGTGTGGATGTTGGAAATGATGAACTTTTTTGTTATAAAAGGTAATGTATATATATTTTTTTACTAAATAAAATGGAAAATGTTTCCTAACTACTAAAGGGGTTTCCAAGGTAGATCATGAAGCATTAGAGAGATCGTGAGGGGTACTAGTAATGGTTGAGATGACCCCTACCAGACCAGTACTCTGTTGGATTTTAATTGTTCATACCTAGAAGAGTCCTCTGACCCAGAGAAGTAAATTACCATTCAGGATGGTAGTTGGGAATTCTTCCTCAAGAGTCAATGAGGAGATGGGAAAAGTACCCACATGGAAAAAAATCCCTTATCTGACCCACGAAATTGGGAATTGGACCCATGAAATCTTGCTAAGGAAGGTAAGAAAAGAAAGGAAAATCATAGGTAGAGGGGAGGGGGGCAAGGGGAATGGGTCCGATGACCATTTTTGAAGAGGGAGAGCATGTGCAACTCTTTGGTTATGAAGAGAATTGAAAAAAAATGTTTTTTTTTATGGGTAGAAGAATTGTTGGGAAGCGTTTTCAATACAAAATGATAAACGAGGTTGCAGAGAATATGAGTGAATGATGAAGAAATCATTGCATACCCCCTTGCTTGGTGGAGAGAAAACTGATCTACCAAATTCCTGTGGGAAGAGGAGAGTGATATTTTTACCTATCTTTTGCTGAACAAAAGGAAAAATCTCTCTCAAAGCATCATGATCTAGCTAGGGGGTGGTGAGTGGTAAATCCATCTAGGAGTTGTTGTGCCTATTATTGGGTGGAAAAGGGCACCCCTTTCAACAGTTGCAACACTGTATGGTTTCTAGATAAGTATATTTTTCTAAATCTCTACAGTGTTCAGTTCATAAATAATTATAGATTGTGTTTTAGAGCAATACAAGTTCAATTTTATGTTAAAAGTGCTTTGTTAATTTAGTTGTGAATGTGAAAATGTTACAACTAAGTTTTGTGTTGGGAAAAAATTCACCCTATCACTACCCATGCCAAATTTTGGGAGTGAATGTTGTGGTTGACTGAGTTTCACAGTTTAATTCATGCATAGGCAATGATGAGTGAACATTTGAAGTCTTTATTAAGCATAAAAAGAGAGAGAGAGAGAGAGAGAGAGAGAGAGAGAGATTTCTGCATACTATTGTTTTATTTTAGTCCATCCTCAAATATTATGCTAGAAAATCTTAGAGGAGATCAAATATGTGTGGACTTTAGGAAATAATCCCAAATATGGAAAAAAAATATTAAAATTCATTATAAATGGGTATTATAGAAAAATAATTAGGAAATAAACAATAATTTCTTAATTGAATTGAAATACAAGAGCTCTCAAAATTCTATTTGGGCATTAATAAGAATTTATGATAAATTTGGGTTAAATTCCCTAAAAATTTGGGAAGAATCCCCCTAAATGTGGTAGGATGTAAATGTTGGTAGAATTGTAAAATTTCCTGTGAAGGTAAATCTTTTTCTTAGGAACAATTTCCTTAAATTTAGTAAGAGTAGTAAAGAAAAGTAATAAGAAAACAAAATTTACTCATCTACCCACAAGAAGGAAGAGATTATAATTATATCTTTAATTTCCAAAATGGAGAAATTTCCTTGCAGTAGAAATTTTATCAAATCACTTTATAAAGACTGGAAAACTATATTTTCCTTTCTCTTATGTTATGAAAATAGAGTTTAAAGTTCATGGAGAGTAAAAGACCTCAGACCAAAAGAGAATATAATTTAATATTATTCTAATGTGAAAACACACCAGGGAATAAACCGTGACCAAATGTTTTAACCATATCGTGGTCTTCATGACTTCGAGACTTTGGGGCTCTGTGGTGTTTGGGATTATGGAACTCACCAGCCAATGTCGTCAAAGGCCCAAACCCTATCTTTCCCTATACAAGGTTGCATAGATAAGAAATATAATTAATTATATTATATTGTATTTAATATGAACAATTAACATAATTTAATATAATACACCTTTATTACAATATATGTTATGTTATAATCCTACAAGGTTGCATATATAGGAAATATAATTAATTATATTATATTGTATTTAATATGATCAATTAACATAATTTAATATAATACACCTTTATTACAATATATGTTATATTATAATCCAAAATAATTCATTGTATTTAAATAACAATGTAATACAAGTGGGTCCCCTTCGGGACTCCATAACTCTGGTATATTTGAGAATGAAGAAAGTGTGGAAGAGACGAAGGAGTGGACCCGAATGTCTTTTCCCTCATTCCAATATTAAATATTAAATATAATATTGAATATTTTTTAAGCCTCCGTGTAATTTTTGAGTATAATCCAATATATTATTTTATATTAAGATTCATTGAAATAGCTACACATGGATAAGACCAACTCTCCCCCCTTTTTAAATATTAAATAATGATAAATGTGTATAAGTAGGGACCACTTCGGGGCTTCGGGACTCCAGGTCCCCAGGAGGTTTCAGAATCAAGAGTGTGTTGGAGAGCCAAAGGAGTTGACCCAAAGAGCTCTCTCTCTCATTCCAATATTAAATATAATATTTGGAATTTTATAAACTTGGGCACAATTTTACAAAGAATTGTAATATAATATATTATAAATGAGTTTATTATGATATTTTTACGTGACAAAGTGCCAACCCTTTTTCCTTTTTGAATTTAATATTTAATGTGTAATCACATGTAAGTGTGGACCCTTTGGGAGTTCGTGACTCTGAGATGTTTGGAGTAATAGAATGAACAAGATAAAAGCGATGAAGGCACAAACCTACCTTTATGTATACCAATGTTATAATAAACATTAAACATAATTAATTATATTGTATGGTATTATAATTACTTATATTTGCATAAAATCATAATATAAGTGGGACCCTCTCCATAGCTTCAACATTCGAGAGTTTTGTGTATGTTCCTAAAAGCATGGAGAGGAATTACGCCAAATTCCAGAGACTTAGGTATTAATTGATACTGATAATCCTAAGTTCCCTTTGATATATTTAATCATATTATAATATAATTAAATAGAATTATAATATAATATAATTAATAAAAGAACAAATTTGTAATATGATTAGATTATAAGTTTATGTGGCAGGGTATTGATATAATAATTAAAACTAAATTTACCTTGAAATGTGGGATTACCAAGGTGAAAGGGAAGTAATCCTTGGTTTAACTGGATTGGTAATTTAGGCCAAGTAAAAAAAAAATGGAATTTACAGGGTTAATTAATTTTAATGAAGATTAATAATCCCTAATAGGGATTAAATAAATTATTAAGTGAATATTAAAGAGAGGGATTTTATTATGATAGTGATTAATCAATTTAATAGGCCTATAAGAGCTAGAAAATAGTCAACCTTTGGGTGGGAGAGTCTTTGTATGTTATGATGATGAGGCATGTTGGGTGACAGGGAGCCACGTGGATGCCACATGGTGGTGAGAGAATCTAGTCGATGAAGTCTTAAAGAACTCCAAAGGACCATAACTTGCGATCCAGAACTCAAATCTAGAAAAAAATATAGTCGTTGGAAAACCCTCATCGAATCAAAGGCAATGTAATCCTAGTTACGGGGATTCGAGATGATTGAGAAAAAAGAAAAATTTATATCCCATCCCTAAAAAATGTACTTAGGGGTCGGTTCTGTGACATATAGTATTTGTAGGTCCAACGTAAGCTACAAAAAACTAGGCATTACAAGTGGATGGGATTTTTACATCAATTTCATTTGGTCATAAAGTATTATAAGGGTAGTACAAATAAGTTAGCTGACATTTTTTCATGGCCACCCACATCCAAGATTACAACTTTGGGGTCTATGTTGCACATGGAGCCTTTTACCCATGATGCATATAACGAGGCATACAAAGAAGATGGCGACTCCAAGGAGGTGTTTCAACAGCTACAGAGATAAATTCATATAGACGAAGGTGATGGAAAGGGTGACTATCATTTCCAAAATGGATTACTCTAACTTATTGACAAGCTCTATGTTCATAAAGGTGAATTATTGTAGCTTATCATAAATTCTCACACCTCCAAGGTTGTAGGAAAGTTTGGTGTTGGTAAGATAATTACTAACTTACAGATGTATGTGTATTGGCCTAGAATGCAAGAATATGTAGCATGGTATATTATAGGATGTATACTTTGTTGTACCAACAAGCCCAACAACAAGAAGAAAGGTATATACCATCCCTTACCTATACCCACTCGACCTTGGGAAAACATTTACATGGACTTTATGGGAGGTTTACCAACAACTAGGAAGGGACATGACTATCTATTTGTGGTAGTTGACAGGTTTAGAAAAATATGTATTCTCACACCTTGTAAAAATACCATCAATGGAAAAGAAGCAACAAATAAGTTATTTAAATAGGTATGGGTGAACTTTGGGATACCAAGGAGAGTCATCTCATAAAGGGATACTAGATTTCTCAGTGCATTTTGGACTACATTGTGGGAGAATATGGAAAATAAGTTGAAGAGGTATACAAAATTCCATCCACATAAACATGGGAAAACAAAAGTTGTCAATAGGACTTTGGTGCAAATTTTGAGGGGTTACAATCAGAAGCATCCAAAGACTTGGGGTGAAAATGTGATCTATATCCAACACTTTTATAACATAACAGCCCACACTTCAACTCGTAAGTCACCTTTTAAAACTTTATTTGGGAATTTTCCACCTTCACCCTTAGATGTTCTATATGGATAGCAAGGATAAGTGAGGGAGGAACTCATACGAGATGCATTAAAAGTACATTTTTTTTTTGAGAAGATCAAGAAGATCCATTTCCAAGTACAAGAGGCACTGAAGAAGTCATAGGAAAATTACAAGGCTAGACACGACCATAAAAAACAAAAAAAAACATTTAGAGTGGGAGATAAATTATGGTTACAAGTGAATAAGGAAATACTATAGGGTCCTTGTAACAAGATCAAGGCTCTACAGTATGGTACTTTTGAGGTATTGGAAAAAGTGGGATATAATGCCTACAGACTCAGTCTACCCCCATACATGAGCATTTACTTAGTAGTGAATGTTCAGAATCTAAAACTCTATGAGCCTTCCATGTTGGATCAAGAGGAGGAGTAGGTTCTACCTTCCATATAGGACTTACCACCAGATTCTTAGGTAGAGTTAACAGATGACACAATTTTGTAGAAGTAGTCCAGAACTATAAGAAAGGGTAAACATGACCTTTGGAAGATAGGGTTGAAAGGAAAACTTCCAGGAAAAGTAAAGTGGAACTCTAAAGAGAAAGTAGACAAAAAATTTACTCACCTCATTCAGTAAATATTTTGGGGAAAATGGGGAGGCATGGTCCATATTGGATCATTATATTGTTTTTCATCTATCTTGATCCTTTTAGAGGGGAAAATTTGGAGGAATAATCTTGCAAGGCCATTTTAGTGGCAGGTCCCAATTTGGAAATTTCGGGTCTGGAACCTTCTGGTCCATTTTGAGGCATCAAATGACATTGTTTTGGGTTAAAAATTTCCTATCATAGATTGGATCCTGTGAAGTTATTCTACACATCAAGACCTTTCCAGTGGTGAACAAATCACGTCAATGAGAACTCATATGAAAAAGTTATGCCTCCTGCAAGTTGACCTATCGTGTTGACCACCATGGTATGAGAGAATATCACATCAGCCTCTGTTACTCATGCATATGGGGATATCCATGTATAAAATTTTAGGAAGATTCTAGAAGTTCCAAAACCCTATCACAATTGAGGGTTGAGGAAGTAAAAAAACCTAACCCTAGATGACTATTGGGCTATGTTAAATACCAAGCCACTAGGAGGAGAAGTGGTTCCATTCTTTTGCATTGTATCTTGTTCCATAGCTGAGAAAAACATCATAGAGTGATATTATGTGAGCATAACAAAGGAGGAGATATTTTGTAGCAGCCATACATGCCACATATCAAAGGAAAATCCACAAAGAGTGTCTCTTTCTTTGTACTTGAATCATTTTTATACCATAGAAGAGAGTAGAGAAACCTCACCTCGTAGCTGGGTTTTCTCCTGTATTGGGTTTCCCATTCCATATATTGTGTTTATTTGTGGATGGTGTTATTGTTTTTTACTATTCTCTATTTTGCGCATTTTATCTACTTCATGCATAATAGGGATGATTTTAAGGATGGAAATTTATTTTAAAATGTAGAAACCTTGGCGAATCTTACTAATCCTTCATATGCCAACTATTAATTTTGGCAATTTTTAAGGTAAAATAATTTTATCCTTTAGAAATTGGGCGAATCATTTTTAGAATAACGAATCTTGTTTTGGGAAAAACCATGGAAAATTAGCCCATGAGCAAAATTTAACCCGTAAAATCATCCATGAATAAGAAAAAAATAGTAACTAAATATTCTGGAAATGTAAAGGAAAAATAAACTTAATAATAAAGATTTCAATTATTCATCAGATCTTTTATGATGAATTGTTCTAGTGGAATATCCATGGTAGTTTATAGATTATGTATCTAACCTATGTGTGAATGCATGAATATGCAAGAAGTTTAAGGCCATCTTCCACAATAACAATGACAACAATGACAACAACAACAACCCCAAACCTCCTTCTTAAGACTATAGTGTGTTTTGCACTAGC
Source organism: Picea engelmannii (assembly GCA_009831015.1). NCBI lineage: Eukaryota > Viridiplantae > Streptophyta > Pinopsida > Pinales > Pinaceae > Picea > Picea engelmannii. The sequence goes on from ML779858.1 coordinate 15,620, forward strand.
TCACTTGGTTTAAAGTTACTTTTCTTAGTAAGAGGCCTTGAGTTCAATTCTCTTTT
>ML779858.1:26351-39124 GCA_009831015.1 Picea engelmannii
TGAAACTATTGTCCATCTCAAGACCCAAATTGAAGAAGCCAAAAGAATAGAGGAACTATTGAAGAATCAAATAAATGAAAAGGAAGAGTCATGTTGTAAGCTAGAAGCTGAAATTGTTGACCTTAGAAATAAGGTAGAAAATTGAAACAAATTCTTGAATAACTCACTAATATTGGATGAGATCTTAGAAAGTCAAAGATCACCATATGATAAATCAGGTCTTGGATACAAAGGAGAGGATACACATGCTGAAGCAATAACCTCAAAGAAGCATGAGGTAAATCCATCAAAGAAGGAAGACAATGTTGTAAAGCAACCATCTACACAAGGAAAAGAAAATTTCAAAAGAACAAAGCAAGGAAGACATCAAGAAGCTATTCTTGGGACACCAAAGAAAAGGTATGAAAGTATTTTTCATGGGAATTGTTATTCATGTAATGGATATGGTCACAAAGATTTTGAATGTAGATATTATGAAAGGAGATATAATGGAAGATTTTATATCACCATGAGGTGTTGGAGATGTGATCAAGTAGGACACACTGTTGTTCACTATAACACTATGAGATGCTATGACTGTAGTGGATTTGGCCACAAATCCCATGAGTGTTGGAACACAAGAAGAAATTCCATGATGAGAACTTCAAATAGCATGGCTAGAAGAAGGAATGAAGTAAGGAACGAAGACATATTTGAAAAGATGGATGCTCAAAGCTCAAGTTCTGAGGAGCAGAGACATCTACAAAAGTGGGTGAAGAAGAGAACAACCAGAACGGAATGAAAGACTGAAGGGAAGCTCAAGTAAGTCATCTACTGAAGCATACGAGGGTTATAGTGGTATCAATGGTGTACATACTCAGGATGACCTTGTATATGCCACGTGCATACGTGAGTTGTTGTGTAGCAGACTGCATATATGTGGTAAAGCCTTGAGAAAAAGGCTATGCATATGGATTGCAACTTGATGTGATGGTATAACACTTTGTTGCAGGGTCTGACATTGTTTGTTGCAGGTTTTGACACTATTTGTTGCAGGTTTAAGTGTTCATGTATTGGATTATGTAAAATAAAATCTCGAGTGCATGACACTAACCCATGAGTATGGATTGATGTTGATCTTTTGGTGTACATGGCTGGTACATATTTGAGTTTCATTGATATATCTTATGATGTATTGTTGGAAGAATATGTTGATATCATGGTGCATGCATTTTTCATGTGTTTTGGGCTACATATTGGTGCATATGGTTGGTGAGTTGATGAGGTGATCATGTTGTACATCATTGTTGATCTATAGCTGATGCATGATTGGTACTTTTCTAGTACATTAGAAGAGGAACCTACTAGCAGTTTGATTGACACATGTTTTATGGAGGATTTGGCATACATATATGGGATTCATCATTTTGTGATATTGGTGCATGGTAATGTACATGTTTGGTCCACTCATAGATGGAATATGCTTGATGATACTACACCATTGGTACTACTTGATTAGCACAACAATTGGCATTTGTTTGAGATACCTGATTGTGGCACTTGGTTCATGATGGAGACATATCATGAGTGATATGATACATTGTTTGGCATGTTGGTAGATGCACATGGTTGGAATATTGGTAGATGCACATGGTTGGCATATTGGTGGATGCACATGGTTGGCATATTGGTAGATGCACATGTTCGCTTGTTGATAAAGGCATATGATTGATACATTCCATGGATGATATCTTTTGGCACATTGCATGATGTTGATGTACATAGGTGTTGTGCATGATGAGCACATATTTGGTATAGGATGTACTTGGTTGATATTTTTCTCATCATTCTTTATTTCATTGTTGACATATCTTTTGCTTCATGATGCTTGGTATGGCATGAGTTTGATGCATGAACAGGTCCAAGGATCGTTATATGGTAGCACAATGTTCATCTTGCAGAAAAGATAGGGGAGACATACCCATAGGGGGAGTCATTCTTCTTCCCATGATTCTAGGAGAAGATATTTATCAGATGAATACCTAGAAAAGAGCCCTATACTTGAAGAAAGAGCACATGAGCATAATTTCAGGGGGAGCAATGGTCACATGGGGAGTATGTTCGATGTATATTCAGAATTACTTCAGAGTGATATCCCTTGTTCAAAAGGGGAGAGAATATTCAGAGAAAGATCAAAGGCATTCAGAGAGGGGAAGCACCCCAAAGGAGAGTTCAGGAAAGGGAAGCAGCCCCAAGATGAGAATGGCCCTTTGCCATTGATGTCAAAGGGGGAGAGTTAATCACTTTGATGTGATTGATGTTTATTGATGGGGAGAGATAGTCACATGGAATATTGATGTAGAGCATGCCTTATCTACATGTTGACATCAATAATTGTTAATTGGCGTTGATATCAATGTTGGTATTTCCATCAATGCCAAAGGGGGAGATTGTTGGATCGTGTTGTCATTGATGCCAATGGTTTGATTGATTGATTTCATTGATTGATGTCAAGTGATTGATTGATGTCAAAGGATTGATTGATTTATGTAATATAATATGTATTTTCCTTGATGAGAATGCATAGATGAAGATGGATCAATGAGTTGTCATTGATATGATGGAGATGGATCAATGAGTTTTCATTGATACATGATGAAGATGGATCGTTGTGGTTTCATTGGTATATGATGCATTGTTGGAAAAATGTATAGATGACTCATTATTATCTTATCATGATTGATAAGGTGCACAAATGGATGAACTCCGAAGTGGTACCCTTATGGTGAAATCCCTCACGGGAAGACACTTTGCGGATTGAGTTATTGATCCGGATTATTTTCGGCACGAAATGAGAGTGGAGATATAATAAAGAAATGCACAGACATATTGCAGATATTCAATAATATAACAGAAATGTATCAGATATGCAACCATAAACAAAGATATACAGTAATACACGATTTCTATTAATCAAAGAAATGTACAGAGACCGTAAAAATAGAGAGTGAAAGACTCGCTAGAATGGTGGCGGATTATCTCTGAGAAGAGATGTGACGGCTACTTGCATTCGCAAGAAGATGATTACAATGAGGATCTAGAGGACTTTTTACAATAAACATGAATGCCAAAAGTCCTAGACATCCAAAAACCTAACCCTAGGAGATGAAGCGCCAAAATTCATGTGGGCCCCGTTTGGGTAAGTTAGTACATCAACTTCCCAGGGTCGTAACTTTTGCATACGAGCTCCATTTTTGGTGTATGATAGCTCGTTGGAAAGGTATCATTGAGGAGATTCATTTTGGGGGCTCAATCATGCCTTCAGATATCATTGAGAACCTTGATCTCAAAAAGCCTTCATTTAGGCCCTCAAAATGGCCCTGGAAGTTAAAACCTGCTAAAAATAGTAAATTGCCAAAATTGCCAGAAAAATGTTTTGAGCCAGTCAGAAAAGGTGGGTGGCCACCGATATCCACCTGGATCAGTTATCCTATAAGAATGGTTGGAGGACCCTTTCTCTCCTTATTTTCTTATCATGATTGATAAGGTGCACAAATGGATGAAATCCAAAGTGGTCCCCTTATGGTGAAATCCCTCATGGGAAGACGTTTTACGGATTGAGTTATCCTAGAAGAATGGTTGGAGGACCCATGCTTGTATGTGGAATAATGAGATGAAGATCAAGGAAATTGTTGGTGAAACTATCCTAGATGGATAGTGCTTGTCATGCCATTTTCGGTGGTATGTGGAATGCCACATAAATCCTCATGGTTTGAGAGTTATGGCCTAACGAAGATGAAGGACCCCTACATGAAGGCTTGAATCCCCCAAGGTCAAAGAATTCAAAGTGACCTAAAAGAAGAAATCATTATTTAAATGATAAAGTAAAGTGACAAAGTCAAGGTATATTATTTAAATAATAAAGAGAAGTGACAAAATCAAGAAGGAGTATTTAAATGATAAAGTATTGGAGAACCTTTGACGCAAGTCGTGTCCTCGGAGACAACCCTGCTCTCACCAGGAACTTCTCTTTCCATGACCGGAGAACTGAACGGTTCTTCTCTCTTCCTATCGGATTCTCTGCACCCATAGTTCACTCCTCTCTATCTGCTTTTCCTCCGCTCAGGGGACCGGAACTTCGCCTCTCGCACTACCAACCACTCGGGGTTTTCAACTACCGACACCCAATGCGTCGAGATGTCGAGACTCACGATCTCACGATCTCGCGGTTTCGCTTCTCGCAAATTCGGATTAACTTCACTTCGACTTCCGAGACCCGCGTCGCCGATGCCCGAGTATCGTACCCCGTCTCCTCACGAATTCGCAACTTATGAGACCAGTCGCTTGACTCTTCAACTTCCGAGACCCGACGTCCCGAGATCATGTGCCACCTGTCCCTCCGAAAAATCGATGGCTCCCACGGAATCTGGGAATCACTACTCGCGATATCGACGTGCATGTGACTTTTGCACTCGCCAACCCCAATATACCGATATGCGATGGCAAATGGGTTCTACTTGCGCTTGAAGGTTAACTTTCTCCCCGAAGTTCAAGTCGTCGATTCTCTTCCTCCTGAAGAGTCCTTCTGCTCCGAAGATTCTCCCGTTTGGGGCCTCTCCTGGGTCTGTTCCACGATACTTGTCAGGAACTCTCCCTCCTGAGATGTCACCAACTTTCCACTCATAATCACTCTGATTTCAATTCTTCCATAAAATCACATACGCAGCATATGAAAGAAATACATAACAAGAAGCAAATATGCAAAGGCATAATGCCAACAACACATAGAGAATAAACATATCCATGGAATTGAATCAAAGCTTTTCTGGCCCCCTCTTCCTAGGCTGGCCTCTGAGTCTTCAATCAAACCTGTACTGTTCGAATAACCCAACACAACTTCTGGGCGAACAAGAATGAGAGTTTAACGGTCAAGCCTCCTCAACACACTCTGTGCGGAGGAATTCCACTGCACTCTATGCAGGAATCTCCTGGCTTAGACAGAGAAACGATTGAAGCTCATTCTCTCATTCCCTCAGATTTTGAACTTGCCATGCAATCACATATGCAGCATATAGACAATAGGCAAAACAAGAAGCAAATAGGCAACAACATAATATCATCAACACACAAAGAATAATCACAGCCATAGAATTGAATCAAAACTTTCCTATTAATTCAATTTCTGTACATGGGGATCCTTCAACAGTTCTCTGAGTTGCTCTCCTTGCTCCTGAATGCTTGATAATTCTCAATAACCTGAATTATCTCTGAATGTTACAATAATACAAAGGAGGGTGCCTATATTCCGTTTTCCCTCTCGAAAGCTAAACTGTCTAATCTAGACTTAATTAGTTTATCTACTTGCATTAAATCTAAATAAATGCCTCAACTACCTAAGGACGAGAGCTTATCTTCTCAAGGTCCACTACAATATACAAGTGCACTTCATCACATCAATGCATTAATGTTTGGCGCACCAAAAATCAAAATATTTCAGAGTTTGAAATGTCGGTGCTCCCCAGCTGTCTTTTCTTTGCTCCACGCGCTGGCCCGCTTGCTGAGGTGTGGATGCTCCTGCATCATACTCCTTGGCTCAAAATATTTCATGGGCTCCTGTCCATGAGCTCCTGCACGGTGTGACCATGCTTCTGTATGACTACCTTTGTTTCCCAGCTGGCATCCTCCACTGGGTGGTTCTTCCATTTCACCAGGTATTCAACATATTGCTTCCGCCTTGTCTTCTTTCCTGCTTGCTTCTCCAGTATGCATTCCATTTGCAGTTCTTGTGCAACTGGTAATTGTTTTTGCCACTGGATCACTGGTACACCAGTTCCAATTTTTGCATCCTTTGCCCTGTATGGGTATAAATCCGAAACATTGAAAATCAGAGATATCCCGATGCCCCCTGGCAACTCAAGCTCATATGCATTTTCCATGAACTTTCTCAGGACTTTGCATGGCCCGATCTTCTTCATCTTGAGCTTGTTATATGTCCCCCTTGGGAACCTTTCTTTCCTCACGTGCACCAGAACCATGTCCCCAACTTCAAACTGAAGTTTTCTCTTCCTCTGATCGGCTTTGCGCTTATATTCTTGGTTGGACTTCTGTAGTCGCTGCTTCACCTGGCTGTGAAGTTCCTGGATCGCCTCAGTGAATCTTTCTACACTCGCGCTGCTAGTTTCAGCATGTTCTGACTCCCTGAGCTCAGAAACTCCTCTCGACTGTGTCCCATACAAAATTTGAAACGGGCTTCTGCCTGTACTCCGATTCACCGAATCATTGTACGCGAATTCTGCCTGTGGCAATATCTGGTCCCAACTGCTGTGGTACTCCGTCACCAAGCTTCTCAACAGGTCTCCCAGACTTCTATTAACCACCTCGGTCCGTTCATCTGTCTGCGGATGGTAAGTTGAACTAAATGCTAGATTAGTTCCCAGCTTCTTCCATAGCGTCCTCCAAAAATGACCTATGAATTTTGTATCCCGATCCGAGACTATGCTTCTCAGCAATCCATGCAACCTCACAATCTCTCTGAAAAACAAATTGGCGATGTGTGTCGCATCGCTGGTCTTATGACAAGGAATAAAATGTGCCATCTTCGAGAATCTATCCACCACCACAAAGATGGAATCCACTCCTCTCTGCGTTCTCGGCAATCCCAGAACAAAATCCATGTTGATCGGCTCCCATGGCCTTTCAGGTATGGGCAATGGCTGATAGAACCCGACGTTCTATTTTCAGCCTTTTGCATGTTGACATATTCTGCACCTGTCAACAAACCGCTTAACATCTGCTCGCATGCCCGGCCAAAAATACGATTCGCTCAGCTTGGCGAACATTTTGTCATGTCCGAAATGACCTGCTAAGCCTCCGATGTGCTTCTCCTTTACCAAATTCTCTCTCATAGAGAAATTTGGAATACATAGTTGATTGCCTTTGAAAAGAAATCCATTCTGGATCAGGTAGTCAATCCATGGACTCCGATCCCTGAGAACGGGATTGTCGGCTACCTCTTATGCTTCTGCAAAATCTGCATCACCTGCATACATATCTTTTAAATTTTCAAAATCCAAGGTTTTGACTCTGAACTCCTGCAGCATCAAAAATTTTCGGCTCAAGGCATCTGCCACTTTGTTAGCAGTCCCCGAAATGTGCTTTATCACAAACGTGAAATTCTGCATATACTCAACCCACTTCGCATGCTTCTGATTCAACTTCTCCCGTTGACTCACGAACTTCAATGCGTGATTGTTGTTGTACAAAACGAATTCCTTGGGTATCAAGTAATGCCTCCACTTCTTCAACGCCTGTATGATGGCATAGAACTCCTTGTCATACGTGGAGTATTTCAGCTTCGCATCATCTAATTTCTCGCTATAGTATGCAACAGGTCTGTCATCCTGACTCAAGACCCCTCCAACAGCATACCCACTAGCATCACACTTCACTTGGAAGGTCTTCTGAAAATCTGGCAGCACCAGAATTGGCTGCTCTGTTATCTTCCGCTTCAACAGATTGAAGCTTCTCTCAGCCTCGGTTGTCCAGTGAAAAAATTTATGCCGCTTCTTCACGGTATCCATCATTGCGGCGCTAATTCCACTGAAATTTCGAATGAACTTTCGGTAGGAACTAGCCAGTCCATGAAATCTTCTTACCTCAAAAACATTTCTCGGCGATGGCCAATTCCTGAATACATTCACCTTCTCAGGATCCATCTTTAATTCATTCGCAGAGATTACAAAACCCAAATAAATGAGTTATGTCTGCATGAACGAGCATTTCTTCAAATTGATCAGCAGTTTCTCCTACTGTAGCCTTTTCATCACTATGGCTAAATGCTTCAAGTGTTCAACCTTTGTCTTGTTGAATATCAGTATGTCATCCAGGTACACGACCACAAATTTGCCAATGAATTCCCATAGGACTTCATTCATCAGCCTCATAAAAGTGCTTGGCACGTTTGTCAACCCAAACGGCATGACCAACCATTCGTACAAACCCTCGTTTGTCTTGAATGTAGTCTTCCATTCATCTCCCTCTCTCATCCGAATCTGATGATATCCGCTCTTGAGATCAATCTTCGAAAAATAATTTTCCCCACTTAGGCAATCCATCAGATCATCCATCCTCGGCAGTGGAAATATGTATCTGATGGTGATTTTATTTATCGCCCTGGAGTCTATACACATTCTCTAGCCTCCATCCTTCTTTGGACTCAGTACTGTCAGAATAGCACACGGAATTAGACTCTCCCTGACCAGTCCCTTGTCCTGCAGATCCTATACCTGCCTCTTGACCTCCTCGTTCTCCTGAGGTGTCAATCTGTACGCTGCCTTATTCGGCAAACTTGCCCTGGGTATGAGGTCAATATGGTGACTCACACTCCGCATCGGTGGCAACGAATGAGGTAGTTCGTCCACGATGATATCAGCGAACTCTCCCAGCAGTTCCTGAATCTCTTCTGGAAAGTCGTCCACTCTTGTGCTTGTCAGGAAAATTCTCGGTTTCTTGACAACAAAGAATTGTGGATCTTCATCCTTCTCCAACTCTGTGAGAAGTTCTTTCCCACTCATGAGAAGTATTGCACTGCTCACTTTCGGCTTCACTTCCTTATCTTTTATCGGAAGCAGTCTATGGGTTCTCCCATCCTTCTCCAAGGTGTATGTGTTCATCCTTCCATCATGAACAATATTTCTATCATACTGCCATGGTCTACCCAGCAATATGTGGCATACGTCCATGGGAATGACATCACACAAAATCTCATCATGGTAATTCCCAATTTTAAATTTAACTAAGCATTGTTTAGTGACACTTACCCGGTGTCCTTTTTGTAACCACGAGACCTTGTATGGACTCGGGTGCTTAGTTGTTTCCAGCTCCAATTTTTCCACCATCTCGGTTGAAATGAGATTATCAGTGCTCCCACTGTCAACTATGACCTTGCACTTTATGTCCTTGGCTATACAAGCCGTCCTGAACAGTCTGCTCCGCTGCACTGAGATTTCCACCTCTTTCTCAGGTGTCAAAATAATCTTATGCATCCCAAGCGACCTTCTGCTGTATGCATCTTCGCTCTCAACATCACACCTCTGCTGCGCCTCAGCGATGTGAGATTTTCCTCGGTCTATCTTCCTCTTTGGATAGTCAACGGCCTTGTGTCCATCCTTTCCACATGTGAAACATGTGATAATTCCTCCACGGCCTCTTCCTCTACCTCGAGTACGAGGAAAAGTATTCATGTCAGCATATCCTCCACCCTGCTCAGTATGCTTCCTTCTCGGCTCAGTAGATTGTTTCCTTTGTTCAAATTGTGGCTGCCTCTACTGTGAGGTTCCACCTTTCTCAACTCTACCCTGAGGTCTCTGCCAATCCTCCTTGGACTTCTGGTATTCTTTCTGGGCAACCGCCTTGCCTCTGCGCTGACTTCTGCCTCGCCCTCATTGACCTTGCTTGTGGATCAACTTTTCCTTGGCTTTCAAAGCCATCTGGTACGCATCTTCAACTATTCGGATGGTCAGCATGCTCAGCTCATCCTGAATGTCATACCTGAGACCATTCATGTATCTCGCCACCTTTTCATCATCACTCTCCTGATGACCAGCTCGAATGTTGAGCCTGTAGAATTCCTCGGTGTACTCCTTCACCGTCATTAACTTTTGTCTCAGGTTCTACATTCACCTCAGGTAGTCTTTCAGAATGAACTTCGCCTTCATCTTGGCGATCATCCGATCCCAACTCTTGATTTTCTGTTTTCCCTTGGAACGTCTGTCTACCTGCAGCTCATCCCACCATAAGGCTGCATGTCCCTTCAACTTCATGACAACATGCCTCACTTTCTTGTCCTCTTTGATATCCTCATAATCGAAGTAGGTATCGAGTGCTCGGATCCAATCCAACAACTCTTATGCATTTAGACTTCCCTCATACACGGGAATGCCCATCTTGGTCTTTGAGCTCATTCTGGAAATGGCTCTGATTAACCTCTCTGTTGAGGCATCCTCTGCTGAGACCTCTTCGGCATCGTGTCTAGCTTCCTCTTCCACTTCAGAATCGCTGAACTCCCCTGCGCCATCTCCACGCCTTTGGGTGGTCTCCATCTCTTCGAGTCTCGCCTTGAGATCTCATATTTGACGTTCCATTTCCGGATTCCCTGCCAGCCTTCCTCTTCTTCGTGCATCCCTGTCTTCACGATTAGGTGACTGCCTCTCCCTTCGCGGTGGAATTATATCTTCTGCCTCTCTCTGCTACCTGAACAAAGAGAACTCAATCTCGCTCTGATACCATTCTGATGCAAGTCGTGTGTATCAGAGTGCTTCCTCTTTCTCCTTCTCTTCTCTCGCCTGTAATATACAGCTAAGATTTCAGGCTCTGATACCACTCTGACGCAAGTCGTGTCCTCGGCAACAACCCTGCTCTCACTAGGACCTTCTCTTTCCATGGCCCAGAGAACTCAACGGTTCTTCTCTCTTCCTATCGGATTCTCTGCACCCACAGTTCACTCCTCTCTATCCTCTTTTCCTCTTCTCAGGGGACCAAAACTTCGCCTCTCGCACTACCAACCACTCGGGGTTTTCAACTACCGACACCCGATGCGCCGAGATGCCGAGACTCACGATCTCGCGATCTCGCGGTTTCGCTTCTCACGAATTTGGATTAACTTCACTTCGACTTCCGAGACCCGAGTCGCCGATGCCCGAGTATCTCTACCCCGTCTCCTCGTGAATTCACGACTTATGAGACCAGTCTCTTAACTCTTCAATTCCCGAGACCCGACGTCCCAAGATCACGTGCCACCTGTCCCTCCGGAAAATCGATGGCTCCCACGGAATCTGGGAATCTCTACTCGCAATATCGACGTGCATGTGACTTTTGCACTCGCCAACCCCGATATACTGATATGCTATGGCAAATGGGTTCTACTTGCGCTTGAAGGTTAACTTTCTCCCCGAAGTTCAAGTCGTCGATTCTCTTCCTCCTGAAGAGTCCTTCTGCTCCGAAGATTCTCCCGTTCGGGGCCTCTCCTGGGTTTGTTCCACGATACTTGTTAGGAACTCTCCCTCCTGAGCTTTCACCAACTTTCCACTCATAATCACTCTGATTTCAATTCTTCCATAAGATCACATACGCAGCATATGAAAGAAATACGTAACAAGAAGAAAATATGCAAAGGCATAATGCCAACAGCACACAGAGAATAAACATATCCATGGAATTGACTCAAAGCTTTTATGGCCCCCTCTTCCTAGGCTGGCCTCTGAGTCTTCAATCAAACCTGTACTGTTCGAATAACCCAACACAACTTCTGGGCGAACAAGAATGAGAGTTTAACGGTCAAGCCTCCTCAACACACTCTATGCGGAGGAATTCCACTGCACTCTATGTAGGAATCTCCTGTCTTAGACAGAGAAACGATTGAAGCTCATTCTCTCATTCCCTCAAATTTCGAACTTGCCATGCAATCACATATGCAACATATAGACAATAAGCAAAACAAGAAGAAAATAGGCAACAACATAATATCAACAACACACAGAGAATAATCACAGCCATAGAATTGAATCAAAACTTTCCTATTAATTCAATTTCTGTACATGGGGATCCTTCAACAGTTCTCTGAGTTTCTCTCCTTGCTCCTGAATGCTTGATAATTCTCAATAACCTGAATTATCTCTGAATGTTACAATAATACAAAGGAGGGTGCCTATATTCCATTTTCCCTCTCGAAAGATAAACTGTCTAATCTAGACTTAATTAGTTTATCTACTTGCATTAAATCTAAATAAATGCCTCCGCTACCTAAGGACGAGAGCTTATCTGCTCAAGGTCTGCTACAATATACAAGTGCGCTTCATCACATCAATGAATTAATGTTTGGCGCACCAAAAATCAAAATATTTTAGAGTTTGAAATGCCAACGCTCCCCAACTGTCTTTTCTTTGCTCCACGCGCTGGCCCGCTTGTTGAGGTGTGGATGCTCCTGCATCAACCTTCTATTTATGGAAAGTGGTTAACCCTAAAAATAAGGAAAATAGGTTAAGTGACCTAGAAATGGGTTAAGTGACCTAAAAGAAGAAATCATTATTTAAATGATAAAGTAAGGTGACAAAGTCAAGGTGGATTATTTAAATAATAAAGAGAAGTGAAAAAAATAAAGAAATGATAAAGTAAGATGAGAAAATCAAGAAGGAATATTTAAATGATAAAATATTGGAGAACTTTCTATTTATGGAAAGTGGTTAACCCTAAAAGAAGGAAAATAGGTTAGGTGACCTAGAAATGGTTTAAGTGACCTAAAACTGGGTTAAGTGACCTAGAGGATGAAAGTATAAATAAGATAGCAATGGTCTCTTGTAGATTATCCTTTTGTGGATCAACGGAGAGCTTCTTGTGAGAATATCGTTTGGAGTATTGATGAAGAGCTTCTTGAGAATTTTTGGTGTGGAACACTTGAGCATATTGAAGATCTATAGATGACTGAGGTAACCAAGAATATATACGCCAAATTGCAGAAGGAAGGTGAAGAAAAGAGGGCCAGAATTAAAGGGAGGATAAATTCTTTTGATGATGCTTTCTAAGGTATGTTATTTACAGGTCATCTCTGTTGGGGCTCAAAAATGTCCTATTCTCATCCACCTTTCCCTTCATCATTCTTCTCATTTCATCGCCCCATTAACCTTTCACGATATCATTTCCATAAATATAATTGGGTTTCACCTTATTGTTCTCCACTTTATTCATTTTAGTATTTAAAAGGAATTTGTGATTAAATGCTAGAAAATCAACATGTTTTC
>ML779858.1:39864-63138 GCA_009831015.1 Picea engelmannii
GTAAAACATAAAAATCATAAAAAAGTTAAAATAAAAGATAAAAACAAATTATAAAAATAAAAACAATAAACAAATAAAATTCCAAATCGACCTTTTTTTTTAAATTCCTGAAAACAATATGGAAACATGTCGCTAAGTAAGAAATCGATGATGATACAAACGCACACGCAACGATTATGGCAAGAGGTATAAAACACATTTCCTTTTTTTACTTTGTCGCATTTGTCCTTCTTTCTGCATGTTATATTTTTGAAGCTCTCACAATTTTTATGCAGGATTTGTACTAAGTTTTTTTCAAGTGTGCAGACGATCTCACCTCTTGCTGCTAAAGTTATTTTCAAAAATCACAAAAACTTTTGAAAAAGACATGTCTTATTGACTTCTTGAAGGAGTTGATTCTTGTCTTACACATCTTGGCGTTTGCAGTGACACATAAACCCATTCATAAAACCATTTGCGCCATGAATGTCTTCCTCCAGTTCTCCTTCAAAGTAGATTGTTCATCCCTGTGTTGAAGCCCATCTTCCATTGAATTATCCTTCATGACTTCGCACATGCCTATCTTCCTGAGTCGCATACATCTCTTTATCTTTTTTAGTTCAGTTTTCCTTGTCAATAAAACTATCCAGTTCCCTTTCCATGACTACATTGCCTTGTCATACACCCTGTTGCTACTGAGATCTTTTCATTTATAGTCCTACCACTCTTTTTATCCAAAACCATGTTGACTGATGTGGGATTCCTTCAGGCCCACCTTTCAACAAGTCTTTCCCCATCGACCTCAACACCTTATCTGGGAGATAGCCTAGAGTCCATTTTGCGTACCTGGAGGCATGCATGCCTTAATGGCAAGTTATCTCGCTAACAATCATGGGAATATGTCAATGTCCCTTGACCATCAGATCTTGCAAGTGGCTCAACATCATCTCATTCATTCACACTTCGCCATATGTACTCAGGTACCTTGTCACTCATTGACATCAATCATGAGTTTCCTCGCATTGGTTAACGACATTCATCATTGGTCAGTAATCCAATGACTTCTTTTCATGCTCGACATGGACAAATTCATTCGCATGATTCGAATTGTACCATCATATTTCACAGTGGGACATGACTATGCACTTTTCAGGACTCTATCAGTAGTTACAGCAGCATGGCTACAACTATCTGAGAGTACTACAATTCCACTTTCACACTTTCTCTTTTCCATGATTCATTCAGTAGCAATTTAGCTTCCTCCACTTCACATTCTCTGATCCAGCAGACAACAGTCGCCGCTATAGTAGCAGTCACTTCCCATATGATCCTACAAAAGTGACATCTTCCATGATCTAGTAGCCGCATCAACCATATTCCTATTGCTTAGTTCATCGACATTTTGGGTAAGTGGAGGTATGCTATTTTCTAAACTGTAATCATGTAATTCCTCAACTGCTAGCAATGAATAATTTGGAAAATTCCCTGATCCAATTCCCTTTCCTTTTCACTTCTATGACTTATGACATGTTGCATGAGGACATGCAACAAGTTAAGTTGGGGGGTGAGGGACTTTATTCACTATCATCACTCCATTTTTCCACGACCATCATTCCATTTTTTTATCTTATTTAACAGTTATGAACATTTCTTTTCCAATGATACTTTGTTGCACTTTACTTCATAAGAACTGATATACATATTGGCATGATTCACACATATACAAAAACAAATAAAGGGGCTTTATTATACTCAGTGATGTTTTCCTTATGCACACTAATAGCATACATTTTCTAGTAAAAATATGGGCAAATTATTATCATAACAACAAGAGAATAAGTAACGAAATGAATGTTGTTAACACAAGAACCAACATTCTTTATATTCATGGTTGTCACAAAAGAACCAACCATACGAAAAATGTCAGTTGTTACTCATGTAAATCCCATCCTGGAAAACATTCATTATCATCACTCAAAGCCAACATTCAGATGCCAAAATTTCTTAAGAAGATCCATGCATGGTTGCATGAGGACATGCAACAAGTTAAGTTGGGGGGTATGTTGGGGCTCAGAAATGTCCTATTCTCATCCACCTTTCCCTTCATCATTCTTCACATTTCATCGCCCCATTGAGCTTTCATGATATCATTTTGATAAATATACTTGGGTTTCACCTTATTGTTCTCCACTTTATTCATTTTAGTATTTAAAAGGAATTTGTGATTAAATGTTAGAAAAACAACATGTTTTCATATATATCTAAAATATGTGTGAGCTTTGTAATGTGTATGAATATGTGAAGGATTAATTCAAAGGACTTCTCGAATACTTCCTCAACCATTTCATTATTTGAGGAGATTATTCAAGCCCATTCCAAGGAGAAGATCATGGATATTTGGTTGGAATATCTTATCTAAGATATATGAGAGATATGTGTGAGGATTTAAAGGGATTATATTTTGTAATAATGGAAAATAGGTTGAGAGAATAGTGGATCTGTAATAATGAGATGCTTATCTTATCTTCAAGGCTCTCATGTATAAAAGAGAGTTCTCTCTCTTCATGAGGATTCAATTAGATTATTCAAGTAGAAGAGAAATTAGATTATTCAATTAAGATGTAATTAGAATTAGAGTAGTCATTAGGATTCAAAAGAGAAAGGGATTCTTAGCTTTGATTCATGGTTTTGGTTTCCATGCTTTCGTTATTCTTTTATGAAGATTGATTTGATTATTGAATGTAATATTGCTTCATTGATGAGCGCTCTCATGTGTTGTGCCATTTATCTCTTCACTTGTTGTATCTTCTTTTCCTTCATGTAGTTCTCCATTTTTAGATTAATTTCCTTTAAGCAATTTCCCATTCTTAGAGTAATTTCATTTACGCCACTAGATTAATGATTCTATTCCAGTCATGTGTTGGATTAATGATTCTATTTTAGTCGTGTGTTAGATTAATGATTCAATTTCAGTCATAGCTTAAACATTAGATTAGATTAGTCTCACTTCAATATTGCATATACTTTGCGTGTGCTTCGTTAGTTTACGACCCCCCGGTTGACAAATTAGATAAGTTGGGCAAATACTACAATGCAATTAATACAACATTAGTTTGGCTCAATATAACGACTGTTGTTCCCTTGTCACAGTTGTTGTTCCTTTTTTTGTTCATTCGAACGGGACGATTGTTGTTCCTTTTGCTGTTATTTTGACTAGAACAATTGTCGTTCCCTTTACGATTATTGTTCCTTTACAGGTGTTGCATCTCTAGAGGCTGGGTATTGAAAATGAAAGGTAAGAACCTACGTAGGCGACAAGTAAAATGCGTGTGCCAGCGCCTACATTTGGTTGATGCATAGAGGTCGTTTTTAGGACATCTATAGAGCCCAACAATATCACCATTTGCGCTATAAAGGTTTTTTTATAATGATTCAGACCGTGAAATTGTTATTCCATTGAGAAAACATACCCAAGTATCTGTGGTACAAAATTCAGCTTCTGGGTCGTTGTATTTTGGGATTTACACTCCGTGGAAAATAGGGTTTGTGGCTAGTCCTGAAACTAGTCAAAAACAGGTGTTTTGGGTAAAAACGTCATAACTTCTTCATACTAGATCCAAAT
Organism: Picea engelmannii; assembly: GCA_009831015.1. NCBI lineage: Eukaryota > Viridiplantae > Streptophyta > Pinopsida > Pinales > Pinaceae > Picea > Picea engelmannii. Next base: position 43,466 of record ML779858.1, read on the forward strand.
TCAGTGAGAAAAAATGTGTTGGTTAGGGTACCATATGTAGTATGTTTTTTAATAGTTTCATATCAATTCAATGAATATTTTGTGCGGGCCACGCTCTACAAGGTCTGTCTCTAGAATAAGCCATAATTCAACAAGGTATTCCATTTTTTCTATAACGCCTTTTTTGAGAGGTTCCAAGTAGTGCCACCTGGAGGAATTGCATAAAAAACACTAAATAAAATTGTGTATCAGTTTCATATATTTATTCATTACAGGTACACATTTATGATTATTTCAAGTTGGAGTTTTTGACTAATCCAAAACTAGTCATGGTTGAGACAAGCAGTTGATGAGTTGGCACATACATGAGGTGTATAGTTGATGATGTTGGTACATATTGATGAGTCATTTTTTATGAGTATTTGACACATGATTTTTATATACTTGGTACATGGTTGGATGCACTTGTTTATGGTATAGGTTGATTACAGGTTGTTTGGCACAGGTTGGTGCATGGTTGATGCACTTGTTTATGTTGACAGATTGATATTTGTTGAGGATTGTTGCCTCATCTCAGTTGGTGCTGAGAATGTAAGATGATTCTTTCATATAGAGATGGTTCTCTTGTAAAGTTGTACTCTATTCAGTTGTTGCTGAAAAACCCCCGGATTGAAGTCCATAATAAAAAGAAAAATTGTACATACATCTTGTGTTCTTTGTGTTCCTTGTGGAGATGATTTGTTGATGATATGTTGCTGATATGTATTGACATATAATTGATTATAAATGACAACAATGAGTAATGAGAAAATGTTGAATGTTAACTAAGGATTTTTTGTGTAAGAGGGAAGTTTTGGGAAAAATATCCCCACACTCATTCACCCCCCCTCTAAGTGTGGTAGGTGTGTCCAAAACTTTCTACTTCTGGTTTCTCTTTCAATGCAACTTCTACTTCTTCTTCTGATCAATGGATTATTGATTCTAGATAATCTTAACATATGGATAAGGATAAAGCCATATTTTATTTTCTAAATGAATGTAACACAAAGGAAATATTTTTTGGTGATGATAGATCTCTTATTTTCGTTGGGTCTGGAACAATTCAAGTAGATAATGGTCATTTCGTTGATGTATTGTATGTTCCGAGTATTTTTTGCAACCTTCTATCAGTATATTAGATCACTCATTCAGGTGAATATAAAACTATATAGTTTTCACATCACCAAGTTGTAATTAAGGATTTAAATATCCTTACCATATCCTCATAACTGGAATTGCTGATGATATTATCAAGTTGTACAAGTTTGACAACTTTGGGTCATCATATTTTCCATCATTGTTTTGTTCTCATAGCAATAACTTGAGCAAACTTTGGCATGAACGGTTTGGTCATTTGAACTATTGATCACTGCAACTACTATACAATAAACATATGGTGACTATTCTTCCTCTTATTTCTTGTAGATATGGTATTTGTGCTAGTTGCATTATTGACAAACATCATTAATATAGTTTTGAAAAATGTTCTTCTTGGCATGCCTTGACCCCTTTGCATCTTGTTCAAAGCGATTTGTGTGGTCCAATTTCTTATCCTTCTTCTCTAGGTGCTATTATTTATTAACCTCCATTGATGATTACTTCTTAAAACTCAAGATTGAATTTTTTGACAAGTTTTTGTCCTATAAGGCCCTTGTAGAAAAACAATATGGACATCAATTTCAAAGGTTAAGAAAATATAATGGAGGTGAATATGTGAACAATAATTTTACAAGATATTGCATAGCATGGGGCATCCAAATGCAACACACTTATCCATATACACCACAACAAAATGGTGTTGCTAAGAGAAATAACCACAAATTGAAAGAAATTTCTAAATGAATGATCTAATCTAAGGGTCAAGTATTAATTATTAGGTGGAAGCCATTAATTGTGAAAATTATATAGTAAATCACACTCCCACTAAGGATCTAAAAAATACAACACTAGAATAAGAATTGAATAAAATTAAGCCAGACGTAAGTCGCTTCCATGTATTTGTCATTGTAGCATGGGATGCAATTCCTCATGATAAAAGGAAAGATTTACAACTAAAAGTGAGAAGTGTATTTTTGTTGGATATTCTGAAGATGTCAAAGGTTAAAAAAATCTTCAACCTCATTCCAATGAAATTATTATTATAAGAGATGTTAAATTTGATGAAAATATCTTCGACTACAAGCCTAATTTGGAATTTATTCCTTATTCAACCTGTAATCCATCTTCAACATTTGTGCCATATTGTGTTCCTATTCTAGTTTATTTTTCAGATCATGATGACAGTGAGGATGAAAATCCAACTTTGAATGCTCACCTTCATCCAAATGAGTCCATTGAACATGAACCTACACAAGAACCACATCTTCCCCAATGGGTCTGTTCAACTCAATAAGCAACTGGTGATCCTTTAGATTAATGTTGGACATGTTCACCGTTTCAGCAAGCCTACTCTCTTTTGTATCAAGTTTCATAGACTCGTGATCCATAAACATTTGTAGAAGATTTAGGTCATACATATTGCGACACAAAAATGAATGAAGAGTATCTCTTTTTAATGGTGAACGATACTTGGGATCTTTTACCTCTTCCAAAATGAATAAAACTTGTTAGACGTAAATGGGTGTACACGACTAAGTGTTCATAAGATGGAAGTATTGAAACACACAAGGATCGACTATTTTACAAGGGATTAACTCAAGTTGAAGGGATTGACTATAATGAAAAAAAATTCCTTGTATCCAAAATGAATTCCATCTACCTTGTTCTATCCCTTCCAGCCTCACATAAATGGGAGGTCCATTAGATGAATTGCAAACCCTCCTTCTTGTATGGGGATTTACAGGAAGAAATATACATGGAACAACCTCCTGGCTATGTATAGAATGACTCCATCCTTGTTTTATTCCTTTATAAATCTCTTTATGGTCTTAAGCAATCTCCTCAATCTTGGTATGCCAAAATGGACAACTTTCTTCTTGATACTGACTTTTCTAGATGTCATTATGACCCTAATGTCTATACTAAAATGTGAAAATCCATCTCATAATCATTTTTCTTTATGTTTATGATATTATCCTCATTGGTAGTGACCCTAAACTTTTAAATCATGTGAAAATTATCCTTAAGAATAAATTTGAAATGATCGACTTAGGTTATTTGCACTATTTCCTTGGCCTCCAAGTATTGCAAAACAAAGAAGGAAACTTCCTTTCCTAGTCTAAGTATGCTTGTGACCTTATTCATATCTTTCACATGGAATATTCTAAATCATTCCATTCTCCCTTTCAATCTGGATTCAAACTTGCTACCACTTGTACTTCTCCTGAAGTTGATGCCACTTTCTACTGTGAGTTAGTTGGTAGCCTCTTATATTTGACTACTCATACTCATTCTAATATTTCCTTTGTTGTTGGTWTTTTTTTCCGGTATATGAAAACACCCCATGAAAGTCATTGGAAAGTAGCTAAAATAATACTTTGGTATGTTATGGGTACAATTTAGTTCAGGATACATTATAGTTCAGGGGGGACTCCTTTATTGGTTGGTTTCACTAATTTAGATTGGGTTGGAAACTCCGTTGAGAGAAATTATATTAAAATTTATGTTTTGGTCCTTGGTTCAAGACCTCTCACTTGGTTCTATAAGAAATAATAATATATTTCTCTTTTTTTATCATAAGTTGAGTACCAAGCAATGGTTAATGCAATTCAATAAACATTGTGGCTTCGACAAATCCTTTTACAGTTTGGATTCCAACAACAACATCTGACCTCTCTTTGGTATGACAATTAGAGTGTGTTGGCAGCCAATTCAAAATTTTTCATTGTCTTATAAGCTGCCTACACCAATGTTTCGCAAACATCGATTTTTCATCGCAATTTTTAAATGAACGACGCTTTTATTCTTTGCACCTTTTCGCACGCCTATCTTCATTTTGTTTTCACGACTGTAAGCATGAAAACTTAGTCCTTCAAAGTCACATTAGAATCATTGTTTGAACTGTCGTCATCCTTCTGATTGATATGCCCCTTGCGCTTACATTTCACTTATCATTTTGCAGCTGGAAAAACTTTCGAACTATACTCATTCGAAATTTTTTGATTGATTATGTGACTTGGTTTCATTATGTTTGCGATGCTTTGGATTTACATGTTTCTTATTTGGCCTACTTAACCATTGGTTTCACAACAATGCATAGGCGTTATGGTTAAATCTTTCACATATGTCTTTTGATATAATCACTATGTTAATGTTTTCATAACTATTGGCATGTTGAAGAATCTTTGGCACCTTGGTTAAAATACTTATATGAACTGTTACAATACATTGGTGAATGGTTTATTATTTGATTTTGGTTTCAAATTGAATGATTTATGGCTTAAAACTATGGTGTAACGTTGATTACGCGCGCTGGTTTATAACTCACCATTGGTTTCATTGGTCGGCTAATTCACATAATGGTTGAACTATGATTTAATGGGTAGAATAGCTATGTAAACTGTCAATTGTATAATTGATATGATATTTATGCATGGATTTACTGCCTTCTACCACCCTCGCACACTTTGCATTAATGCCTGCCTCCTTACAGGGTTACCTCTGTTGACTTTTGGGAAAATCTCTGAGCCTACTCTATTCAAACCCTTGCCCCTTAGCCCGGATCACTGTGTGTTCTCTCCTGGTTCCTATAGGGTGAATTGAACCCCCATGGTGTTTAGAGTCGGTTTTGGTTTCATTCTTGCCAGAGAAGATTGTTTAAATTTCCCCCGTAATTGCCCCCAGAGTCACGTTTTTGCGTGAGTGATTCTGGGCAAAGGGTTTTGAATTAGATCAAACCGTTGAAAACCCAGAACCTTTTTTAGTCCCTTTACCTTCAATACGAGCGGTTTCCTCAGAAAGTGAGTTACAACAAAGATCCAACTCTTGTTTTACAGGTCAATTTTCAGTGGCTGGAACATGCGTTTTGGGTCTGTGTGCATTTGCCATAATGCCTATCACTTCTCCAGACCTGTGCTTCAGAACCCCTTCTGCCCGTCCAACCTTGTGCCTCAACTTCCTATTGAAAACCTTGATCAATCAACAGATTCATCAAGAAGTTTGTCAGCAAATTTCAAAACAACAGGCTCTGTTATTTTAATGGAGAGGCAACCACTGCCATTGTTAGATCGAAATTATCTTGACCAAATCGAGTCATTTGTTTTACTGCCCAGGTATGTATTTCAACATCATTTTCGCTTTATGAATTTTCTTGAATTAATATAATGAATTGGGTTTTGCTTTCAGTTAGCTATGTTCATTTTAATTCGAAATGGTTCTGTTATGATTTGATCATGTACAGTAGATTCATTTTAAAATTAAAAATAGTCACGATTTGGTTATGTGATTTTGTCATGCCCAGTTTAGTATAAGCAATTGATTAGTTTTGATTCGATTTGTTTTGTTTGGTTTTGATTGGTTTCGTTTTTTCCTAACAAACTCAAAATGATCCCATTGATTTCATGCTACCAGGAATGACTCTGTTCTGTGTCAAATCATTATTCTCATTTGAGTTTTGGTTACTTTCGACCTGTGTATAAGTTCTATTTGCTAAAATCATGGAAGTTGTGTTCATTCATAACAACCTCAAACCGTTTCGATTCATTTGATTGGATCTGCAAGTCACTCCTGTGTGCCATGATTAGCATGAGCATTTTTTCATGTTTAATATAGCTTTAAATCAATCTGAAAAATGATCCTGTTGATTTCATTTTGGATTTGAAAACAATATTGTCAATGGAGAAGGAGACATAAGCTATTGCATGGAAAATCTGTTAGCTATGACGATTTCATTTAGTTTATGAAGAATGATTTCGATTATGTCTGTTCCAAAATGGAAATAAAAATTATGTGACAGATCGTATAGATCTTGTTATCATTTGATTGATTCAATTATGATTTTTGTCTGTTCAAAATTGGTAAATAGATTTGGCTATTTCTGACATGAACAATTTGCTTTGTGTTGATTTAGAAATTAGATATTTGTTTAAAGATTTGAATATAATTCTGTTGGTTCTGGATTGGTTTAATACAGTTCTATTTTCAAATTAGACCAGCGACAGAAACAGAGGATTCTGTAGCTAGTCTACAGGATTAGATTTTTACCATTTTATTAATAAAATATCCCTCTAACTTATCCATTTCTGACCTGTTTCAGGTGAATTCGAATTGCATGGGATAGGATAGACAGTTTAGAGGATATTTGGATGTTTTAGTTTCATTTTGGTTTCTTAGTTTAGACAACTTTGGGATATCTTCCCAGATTTCATGTAAACAGTTTATAACTTCCACAGGGAGGTTTTACCCTGTGGAAAACATTTAAATACTTCTTATTATTTGTAATAAGGGCATCCTCATTCATGGGAGAACAAGGATATGGAATTATAGTACAGACTGAGACATAAATTGATGTTCTATTACAACTTTAGCTTTTCATAATATCAATATTTTGTTTCATGTTTACGTGCATCAGTTTGCATTTGGTTAATGACTACTTTAGCTATCTTAGTCTTTTGAAAATGAAATGATTTAATCCATATAATCCATATTTGATTTCTTCCAGTGTATAAAAAACATAGCAATTACTTGATTCAGTTAGTGAATGACAGATTTCTCTTCTTCATTAATTGGATTATTAAGTATAAGTTTTTGCATAACAGGTTTCCCTTATTGCAGAGATTTATAAATCTTATAATTGTTATGATTTTTTATGAATTGTTTGTCATGTAAACAAATTCAAAGAGCATTGCAGCCTATCGTTTACGAAAAGCTTCTGGATTATCCAGTGCGAATTTCCTTCCTCCGACCATCTTCGAAGTCATCATACACAGGACAAATATGGAGCGTTTCCAGGTCTGTTTGTTGCTTATTAGTTTAGTATATTTGTTAGTATTTTAGTTAGATATATGTATAGTTAGTATATTAGATTGTTTAATTTCAGTAAGTTTAATTTCTTGTTTATAAAATTATAAAATCAACAAAAAATATCTTTTTCTGTCTTAGGGCAGAAAGCAAATGAGTTTTCCGGGTTTTATTTAAATCTATATTTTGTAGATATTGTACATTTTTTAAATAAGTTATATTTCAGATAGTAGATTAGTTAGTTTGTTTTATTTATTGTTTGTTTAGTAGTTAGTTTTAATTAGATTAGTTAGATTAGTTTGTTTTATTTAGTTTTAGTTAGTTTAGTTAGTTTAGTTTTAGTTAGATTAGTTAGTTTAGATTAGTTTTCTTTTGTTCTCTTAGGACTTTAGATCGGCCAACGGATCCACTAAACCCGTCAGGGTGGTTCATTCCAAATGGCTTGGGTTATTAGACAACCCCGGACCGGTTCCACTCTCTCAGTTGACGGACGGTCAATTTCGCCTGTCAACAGAGTGCCATCAATATCACCAAAGATCTAATTCAACATTAGTTTAGTAAAAATATCGATCTACAAATGCACTTCATTAGAAAGATCATTCATGATCGATTTATAGAAGTGCTCTTTTTCCCTACAGAAGATCAAGTTGCAGAAATTTTCACAAAGTCTCTTACAAAAGTGAAGTTTTTGAAACTTTAATCTATGTTAGGAGTTTAGGAAGTTTTCATTAAGGGGGGATAGGCTCTAATGCCTCCTTCATTCTCCTATTGTGTCACCTTTGTAAATCCTTCAATGCTATCCCAAGTTATTCTTAATGGGGGATGTTAGGATATTGAGACACTTAGGAGTTAGTTAAGATCAACTTGGTATAATGTGTCATTAGGTAAAAGTGTGTTTATTTAGTATGCATTAGTATGCATTTGCAGTTAGGTAATCTAACGATCACAATATGTACTGGACATAGAGTGATCTGATAGATCATATTCCCCTCGATCTTAATGGCTACATTGATCCATGGCTTGACATCCAATTGGTCCATGATATATATTTAAAGAGCATGGAATTTCATTTTCCAATGATTGATTGTGAGAAAATATCTTGTAAATATCTTTGAAATATTTTTATTTTGAATTAATAAATTTCTCGAAGTGGCCATGTTGATTGGGGTCATGGATGCTTTCCCACAAGGGTTTTACCATGAAAAATAATTATTGTGTTGATATTTGATTTGGTTGTGAGAGTGGTTACTGAAGATCATCGTCCTCTCTTGGAATACATGTGTTTTCGAACACCAATGGTGAGAATTATAGCTTTACATATGACCAACCTCCTCAATCTCACATACTTGATGAAGCTCACCAATGAATCCATTTTGCAAGAATTTCCATAGACATCCATGCCAACCAAACTACCCTTAGATATTCCAAAAATTTAAGGGAAATCCCAATCAAGACTTAGCTAACCATATCATGAAATGTGATCTATGGTTATCTTCCAACACTATCACATATGATTATTTTTTGTTACACTTGTTCTAGGGAACTCTAACCCAACCATCGACCAAATGGTACATTAATAAAAAAAGTAGGATCACATCCCAATTTCACATCTTTAGCAAATGCATTCTTGAATTTTTTCCAGTTACTAGTTCATCGTGACACCGACCAAAAAATTGTTATTTCTTGTAGATAAACCATGAATATTGTAGACCATATGCACTAATGGAATCGACATATCTTGGGAAAAATAAAATTCAAGGAAAAACTCCTCTTGGATTGGTTATTGAAATCCTTTTTTTCTCTTATTGCTAAAGACATGGCCACCATAATGCATCAAAATTAAGATGAGGTCATACTCAAATATCAACACTTTGAATTAATCTACACTTATCCTAGGTACATATACATAGTCATTGTAGATGCCCCCTATTCTTCAAACAAGAAACATTAGGGCCACCCCATTAAATGGATGTGTTTTTTGGGTCCAAAATGTATATCAAAAACCATTACAAACAACCATCCCCATATGGCACCATTCACTATGGGAGCCATTATGGTAGAGCCCCCACACATCAAAATGCTGTTGGAACATAATATTCACCTAATAGTATGCCACACAACCATCCTTCCCCAGTGCAAAGTGGACACAACCCATTGCATCCAGGGACTAGAATGCCCTCCCAAGGAATGCATACTACCTGAAACATGTATGGACTCTTCTACAACAACCAAAGTTGTAGTGGAGGGACATCTACCTCTTACAACCAACATGGGAATCCCACATGGAAAAAACTAGACTTCCCATTTCTTGGACTCTGTTGGCAGGCCTCTTAGTCCCTTTTAATATTCATCACAAATTAGATATTAGAAATTGATTAAATATATGAATATATATGTGTAATAAAGGATAATGTAATAATTCATGTGATAAGAGAACTTAAAAAATGATTAGTTGGAGAAGGTACAACAACTCCAACCATTTCCCTATTGTATAAATACTCATAAACAAGGAATACAAACTTGGTTGGTTAACCTTTCCAAATACTCTCTTATCTGTTAAGTATGTGTGTGTGATGTGATTTACTTAATGTTGTAATCGAGGGAATTGTATGCAAAAGTTACCAATAATCCTTTACATAGAGAAATATGGTACAATTAAATAATATGAAATAACATACATAGACAAGAGATTGAAGAATAAACAAAGTAATGGAGGGACCAAGAATATGCACTTTATTATGTATCACAATAACCTTAATTTCTCTATTACATATTCATATATTTATACTTTCTCATTCAGTTACAATGTGTTTGTAATTTATTGACTTCATTCATTGGTCAACCCAACTGGACAGTTGACCTCTTTACATATTCAACTTGGTAGTCGTCTAACTTGTATATTTAACTAGATAGTCAATTGACTCGTATATTAAATCGGGTTGACTTCCAGGTCTAGTCGATGGAGTCTACTATCCCCTATAACATCTCCCCCCACCTCGATTCATTGCTCGTCCCAAGAAAGAGGGATATTATGACTTTTACATTTATAAAATTTTCAGAGACGAAGATTATTTTTTTTTTTAAGAAGATGGAGAAGACAGAGTCGATCATTTGGATTGATATTCTATGTCGAATTGTTGAATTTTTATATCTTTTGTTAGAGAATCTACTGGATTTTCTTTCTCCATTGTTTGTTCTAGATGGGAGACTGACTCTTGTAGTATAGTCTTCTACCAACTATAGAGATGTACTTGTGGGTCCAATCATTTGATGGCTTTACCCAGCCATGATTTATCCTTTCCTTTGAATTCTATTTCTAGCATCGATGAATGATGGATGGTAGAAAAAAAGTTGTATTCTAATATACTTGTATTGAAAAAATGGAATCTTGGTCAAGGAGAGGAGGTAGTAGCCAACCACTGCCATAGTGTTAGTTGTTGTGGTAGATACTCAAAAGAGGTTTGATAAATATGAGGTGCCAGTTTGTGCAATTATTTGGAAAACGTATGCCATTCACCAATTGAATATTATACCTAGAATTCAAGTGACTTCATCTGTGTTAGGTGCCCCAATTTGTAAATAATGGAGGCATTCTGCACCGTTGTCAATTCAAAGTTGAAATTTTCCTCATCATGTTTTATTTTTATGATGACTTGATCAAGATGATCCAAAACATTCTCGGTTTCTAATTGAGATTTATTACCCTCTATGAACCACTATTACTCTTGTTGTGTAAGTTTTATTTCAACCTCCTTTCCTTTGTTGATATATGCAACTAGAGCTATTTTCATTATGGAGTCTATTGTCATATTTTTCTTGTGTGTTAACTCACCAAACATGCTTCTCTATGATTTTAATTATTTATTTTCTTGTTTCACTTGTAGGTTTGAGTCAACTAGTTGTTCGACCTGTTTTTTGATAGAGTCAAGTCAGTCGACCCCCTCACTTGCTGGCTTCAGATTGAGTTTTTTTCATTCTAGTTCAATGAAAATTTTCCACGTGTCATGTTGCTTTTCTTTTCTTTCCATCAACTCATCTCCATAATTCATTTCCCACTTCGATTATGCTATCGATTCTTTTGTGACTTGATTATAGAGGTCAAATATTTGAGTGTCGGATGTCGAGGTGGAATCAAATGTCATCTTTGTTGAGGGTTCATATGTTCCAATAGGATTGAAATATGTAAAATATATGATGGAGGATATGGTTCATTTCCCGTGGACCATGTTTTTCTTATTTATTTTTATTTCTCTTTGAATTTGATGGTCACTGCAATGGATCAACAACATTTTTAGGTGTCTTTTTAGCATTTTTCTCAGGATTCTTCTCAAGACACTTCTCAGGATTATTTCAAGAAACTTCTCAGGATTATTCTCAGGACTCTTCTTAGGTTATTGTGAAAGTGTTTTCTTTTCACCTAACTTCTTTGGGAGGGGAGTCAACTTATCCATTGGCCTTTGGAGATTTGCAATTTTACCCTTGTCCTACAAACTAGAATCTTTGTTATATCCTGTGAACTTGGATCTTTTTGTTTGGTTTTATCTATTTTTTGTTTTTTATGTTGTTGAGTTTCCACTCCACCATTCAGCTGAGAGCCTCCTGGTTTATTCAACTACACTTGTATTGGCCTTGTATTTTGGACTGAATGCTCAAGTACAATGGTATTATCCTACATGTTTGTATTTTATTGGGTAAGATGTTCACTCTATCCCATTTCTTAGTGATGAAAATATCTTTGGCCTTCTTGACTTTCATGTTCTTCCTCTTTCCGGTTAGTGTGAGTCAAATCAATGGGTGGGTCAATTGTTCTTGTTTTGTCCTGTTGGAGTCAGTTTATTTCCCATTCCCTTACTAATCGTCTTAGTACAAAAATGTTTCTTCAAGAGAAAATTGAAATATGGCCTTCCTTTTCTTTCTATGTTGCATTGGTGGGTTTTTGATTGGTTGTTTTTATTCAATGATATTGGTAGGCTTAATGGGTGGGGATTCCAATGTGATTTCAATTGACTATTTCCTTTAACCTTTGTTTGTTTGGTACCATATTGGAGGTTTGGTCCATACGAAGTGGACCAGGGACAAGAGGATTAGTTCAACAAGTACTTGTCTCATACTACTCTTCTAATAACTTCTTCTTATGCTACTTGATCTCTATATGATTTTCAAGAGATTCCTATTTCTTTAGATGCTTTACCATCAATTTATTTGTTTTTATTCATTTATTTACTGTACACAATACCGACACGTGAATTTGATATTTTTTTAGTCTTAACCGCCTCCTATTGAGTCTCTTTACCTTACATTTGACTTGTTGGATTATTCTTTAATAAATATCGTCAAAGTTTTGTTTCATTGTTGGGTATTCAAAGTTGATTGGAATTTTCATTTCAAGGAATGCTTACGAGTCAATGTCAAGTGATTTTGTTGTTGGCTCAACTGGTCAAGTTTTTTCTATTAAGGGTTTCTCCATTTATGGTTGTTTCCTCTTTTTTGAAGTTCTCTTGACAAGGGAATCTGGTATATTGTGCAATTTATCGATAAATGGGATGGTTTAAAGTTCAACCTATTTTCTTCCTCTAGATTTTCATATGTAAGAGGAGTTATGATTGTTAGATCCTCCTCAGTTACTAATGTAGGGATGGGAAACTCAATATATGTCTATCTTTCTAACTCCTCAAACATTTGCAGTTGAGTAGGAAGTTATGATAGATATTTCGAAGTTAGGGCTTGGTCATGTTCGCACCACAATTTGGTAAAGTCAATGTACAACTAAATGTGGCATGGGATAGGTAATGGTTGATGGATGACCTGATTGATTTGAAATATGTGGGAAATATTCTTGAGATCATGGACCCAATTTTTAACATCGTGTTGACCAGGAGGTGACATGATGAGCCTACTATACCTGGTGAATTTTTTTTATAATTGTTCATGGTTAGTATTCTTTTTCTTGCGAAGGAAACCTTTCTAAATCGACTAACTTGGTTCATATCTAACCAAATCAATATAGAGGGAAATATGATGGATTTTCCCTATTCTTGGCATTCCCTGTAATTGTTTTTATGATAGTCATCAAGTGATTTGACTAGTTGAAGATGGCACCACTTTCTAAAATGAATTAGTAAAACAAAGTGAGATTATGATGTAGGCCTATTTGTGAAGTGGGTCTTTAACTTGATTTATAAGAAATACCTTAGAATTAATTTATATTGTTGATCCCATGAAGTTTTTTATCCATTAGGCACTACTACATAATCGAAAAATGTCGACAAACTATTTTCGATGGTACAGAAAAAATTGGTCATACTGCCAAAAAATACAAGATAAATATTCTAGTTTTTCATATTTTTTTCAATCCCTTCTGCATTGTTTAGACTTGAGACAGAAATGAATGTTCATCAGCATTAATATGTCTAAGAAAATGTGTATGTATTGAGATGAACATATATATTCATCTCAATACCAACAATACTACTACTAACTGTTGTTGTTAAGAACCTAAATAGATCTACAAATATAATCACCAAAATACTAAATACACAATAGATCCACAAAGAAATATAGAATAAACCACACTTTATTATTACCAAATCCTTGAGGTAGGGAAACACCATACAATGGATCCTATTATGGAAGGGATCCTCTCTTTTTCACTTGCCTCTTCAAGGGGTCATCCTCCTATGGAAGATATCAGCACCCAATAACCAACTAAAAATGATGCTCCCAATATTGATACCTATCATGTGGATCCAAATACGAATATCCATCCACATAGTGGGAAAGGGTCAAAGATGAATCTGGAAGGAAAAATATTGTTGTAGAAAATGCATGCTGGACACTGGTAATCATAACTAGCTCCTGATGTGTCACATTGGTGTGCTCTATAGAAGGTATAGTAGAGTCATCAGATAAAATATGGAAGTGGTTGTCATCCCAGAAATGACAACTATCCATATACCAATTTGCATCACAATCGGCCTCAATATAATACTAAGAATATATTTATTGAGTATATTCATCCATGATGTACGCCATAAGAAATCTCTCATGCATGTTATCCAATGAATCTTGAATACTATGAAAACTATCATTGAGGCCATCTGCAAGGTCATGCAATATGTCATGCAATGTACCACACAATTGGGCTTTGAATGCTTCAGTAATATGTAGAATTTATTTGAGTGTTTGAGAAGAAATATCCATGTGATCACCATATGAACTCTTCAGTCCCATAGCCATCACGAAAAAAACCCAATAAATTACTAAAGAAAATCGTGACGGTTTCCGGAAAAACCCTGAAAAACTGTTGAATTTAAAATGCTCATAACTCCACTTCCCAGACTCCGTTTCGGCTGATTTGTTTTTAGAAATTGGGTGAAATTGTAAGAAGAACTCAAATATTTAATTTGTTTGGGAAAATTCGGCCTCTAGCTGCTACATAAATAAATAAAAAACAAATCACGTTGTCATCCGCAAAAAAAACCCTAAAAAATTGTAGATTTTAAATCTTCAATATCTTGACTTCCCAGACTCCATTTCGGACGATTTGTTTTTTTCAAATTGGGTGATGTTTTGAGAGGAACTCATATATACAACTTTTCTCTGCAATTTTTTCACATAAATATACCGAAAATTTATGGAATGCCGCAACCCTCTTTTTTCTTCTCTGAAAAAGAATCTACAAAAATAAAAAATATTTGCCCACAATGTCTACCAAGGAAAGTGCTCTAATACCACTTGTTAAGAACCAAATACTTGCATACAGAAATACCACAAAGATTCAGAAAACAATATATAAAAACAACACTTTATTATATCAAACCCTTGAGGTAGGGCAACACCATTCAATGAATCCTATTATAGAAGGGATCCTTTCCTGTTCACTTGCCTCTTTGATGGGGAAACCTCCTAATGAGCTTCAAATTCAAATACAATATTTCTCTTCATATCCCATTACATTTCTTGAACTCCTTTATATAGTTATACCATCACCTAAGAACACTCTAGAGGAGGAATCTTCTATAAGTAGAACCTTCTATGAAGTCCTCTTACATTTATTATATCTAACTACCCATTTATTATATATAACTACCATAGTGGGCCTTATTTAATAATATAGTGGACCTATTCCACCTTACATTGAATGGCCTCCACTATTATCACTATGGACCCTCTGGGTCCCCCCACTACCTCTCTAGCTACCTTACAATTGTTCTCTTCAAATGATCACCCACTATTTGAMAAACTCAACATTGACTTGGTCAACTATCGTTGCAATTTTGATGGATTAAATTATATATATGTTTCATTTATTAAATGATGTGATAGTTTTATATAACAAAGATGGTCCAGAAAGGGTATAAGGTGTTCTTGTTAAGAGAAAAATAGATTTGTTTTTAGAAATGGCTAAAAGACATTGTACTAGGACTAGACATGGGAAACAACGACCTGTGAATGGGGCCAATGTTGAAATTTTTTCAAACTATTTATGTATGCACTAAACTTTGACATGGATAGACTATTCACATGAATTGATGACATGGGAGGGTTTCCATACTCAAAGATGACTCACACACCCACTCTATATATCATATCTCATCCTCGTTTCGTTTGAACTTTCTCATATCAATTTCATGCATGGAATTCCAAACATACCCATCATCATGGTCATGCTCTTTATATTCATCTCCTATGTTGTTAAAAACAAACATCATGCCAATTAGGCCCTTGAGTTTGGACATGGCAAGAAGAAGGCACTAGATGAGATTTCGTACATAAATAATGATTTCATACTTACAATTATATTCTTTATGGAGAAAAAAAGTACTTAGATGAGAGAGAAAAACAAAGATAAGAAATAACTGATGAAGCTTGTGCAATTTATCAAATACTTTTTTATTGGCGTTATTGCATGTCCTTGTAGTAATATATGTGAGAATGTTCATCTCGAATGAATTTTAAAAGAAACAACTAAAAGAAATTGTACCAGGAATGGACATGGGCAACAATGACCTATGAATGGGGCCAGCATTGAAATTTTTTCAAACTATTTTTGTATGCACTGAAATTTGACATGGATAGAGTGTTCACATGCATTGATGATATGGGACGGTTTCCAGACTCAAATATGACTCATGCACCCAATATGTATATCCAATATTGTCTGCATTCCATTTGAACTTACTCATATAAATGACATGCATGGAACTCCCAACATACCCATCATCGTGGTCGTTCTCTTTACATTCATCGCCTATTTTGTTCAAAACCAACATCATGCCAATTAGGCCCTCGACTTTGGACATGGAAAGAAGAAGGTGCTAGATGAGATTTTGTACTTAAATAATGACTTTTTACTTATAATTATATTCTTTATGGAGAAAAAAGTACTTAGATGAGAGAAAAAAACAAAGACAATAAATAACTGATGAAGCTTGTGCAATTTATAAAGTACTTTTTTACCAACATTTTTGCATGGCCTTGCAGTACTAGATGCAAAAATGTGCATCTCAAATGAATTTTAAAAGAAATAACTAAAATACATTGTACTAGGATTGTACATGGGAAACATTGACCCATGAATGGGGCCAATGTTTATTTTTTTTCAAATTGTTTCTGTATGCAATAAAATTTGACATAGATAGACTATTCACATGCATTGACAATATCGGAGGGTTTCTAGACTCAAAGATGACTCGCACACCCACTCTATATATCTGATCTAATCCTCATTTCACTTGAAATTTCTCAGATCAATGTTATGCATGGAAATCCCAACATACCCTTCATCATGGTCATGCTCTTTATATTAATATCCTATGACCCCTAAGCATAATCCATTGTAAACTATAAACCATGCAACCTTTAACCTCAAACATTATGATAATCCCTTTCCTATATAACCCATAAATTCCAACCAAGATAACTCTTGTAATTTATATGTTCAACATAAACCTTATAAACACTAATTTCTAACTCCTATAAACCTTAACATCGCAACCATTAACTTGAATAACCCCTAACTCTTAAGAACTAAACCCTTAAACAATAATTCTTTTAACACATAGCATGTTTAGCCTCTAATGATTACAATCCCTACAGCCCATAACTCCTTACCTTAAAACCCATAACCTATATGAACCATATCCATTGAACTCTATAATTTGAAACACAATGCCTATAAACACTATTATTCTAATCCCTAAAGTATAAAACCATTAACTCCTAAACTCTATAAATAATAATATTCTAGTCTCCAACCACTAAAATTCTAAATTGCAATGAGCTCTAAACTATTATGAACCATAACCCTTATCAAATGAATAATAAATTTATTAACTTATTGTCTTGACACATGTGACTTTGTTATATCCATTTAAATATGCTAAATGATCTACAAAATTTGAATTAAACTAAGTCTTTCAGCTGTTGATTTCCATAATAATATTTTATTCCTGAAAAATTGGATCTGGAGTTGACTCGATATCTTTATTTAATATGTTTTCCACCTTTTCATAATTTAGAGGAATAAGGAGAGAATCCTTTTACTGTCGAGTGCTCTACCACCAAATGTTTTTCCACCTGTCATCAACCTCTAGAATCTCGAAGTTTCCAAGTGCTTTTGATGATGATCATATGCCTAAATCACAAATCCTTTTTCACAAAGTCATTAGATGATAATTTTCTGAGTCTCCTTATTCTTCTTAAACACAATTTGGGCTCTAGCATATGAATCTTTCTTTGATAGCCTATAAGTTTCTAGCCTCTCCTCATGATTACAGTTATCCTTCACATGGGCCATGCAAGCCTTGGTTTTAGAAACAATATGTTGATATTCATACCTCCAAGGATCCTCCTTCTCAAGCATGTAGGAATCCAAAATTGAGTTGGATTATACATACCTACACCTAGTCACAAAAGAGTATTTTGTAAATTAAACTAAATGGGAAAGTAGGTCATCCTCTTCTTCCCAATGAAACATTCCTCATCCACTACCACTGTTAGTATCATAAAATCAAGGAAAGATAAGTGTGGATTTTGGAACAGGGGAAGACCCAGGGTTAAATGCTACAACAACACACCAACAAAACCCTAACTACTGGACCTTTCGGCAACACCTACGAAGAATATGAAGTCTCACTCGAGGTAGAAGCAGGGGTGGTTGCAAGACTCTAGTGTCTACAACCTTAGCTAGGACACAGATCTGTGATTGTAACACCTTAACATAGCACTTAGTTATTAAAGTTCGTTAATATTCAGCTTTAGTTCACAACAGAACTAAACCCTAACAATAGATCATCACAGTATTCGCACAGATCCAATAGATTCAAGCACTAAGCATACAAATAGAGATCAGATCTAGAATTCATTCATAGTATCCAACACTAAGCTATCATATCATACTCATCTATCATCTAATATCACACATTGAATCACATAAACAAAACAACAACCAAAAGAACAAAGAACTTACAACGTAGGATATACGTGGTTCACCCCCACCCTGGGGCTACATCCACCAACTCTTCATCTTCTTTATTAGCTTCTTTCAATATTCTTACATGCACAAAGCCTCAAAATCAACTTCGCATAGGACAGGAGATCTTCACACCTTGCTAGATCCTCTTTCCTTGAGTTATAACACAAAGCCTTCCACAGTACCTTACAATCACTTGCACTTAGCTCTGCAAGCCTCACACAGTATGAACAAAGATATTAGCACTCAACACTTAGCACACTTGCAACAGACTAGTCACTACTATTCACTATTTCTTACATCGCCTAGACTTCTATTTATACATTAAAGAATAGGCCTAAGAAAAAACCTTTTATAACCCTATAATTCATAGGATCATCTGTCGACTGGAAATTTTTCACTCTGGGTGTATAGGTTTGCAAATAATATTTCATCTCTGCAAATTATTTTCAAGGGAAACAATGCACAAAATCCACATAAAGCACTTATCCTAATTTTTGGAGAAAATATGACTTTGCGCTCACAGAGTAAAGACAATGCATAAATGAACGGTTTAGAGGCTGGCACTGAGATCTACGGTCCACAAGATTTTCCGGACCCCCCCGACCATTCTACCTTTAACGACAGGGGGGGTCTGGAATCGGGTATAAAGAAGGCGTGCATCTGAACGAATGAGAGGTCGGTGCATAGATCTATGGTTGAGATTGAATTCCGGAACCCCCCGACCGTTCTTCCTTTAATGGTGGGGGGGGATCCGGAATGAGGCATTTTTCTTTGGCGGGCCCTTTCCCAACGTGTCATCCATCCATTGCGCCCGATCCTCCATCACCTTTTATGCATTCTTCATCCACCTCTGCGCCACTCATTCCCTTGTATTTTCATCCCTGAGAAACAATAATCCAACACACGACTGAAATAGAATCAGTAATCCAACAAACGACTGGAATTGAATCATTAATCTAGTTGCATAAAAGAAATTACTCGAAGAATGGGAAATTGCGTAAAGGAAATTAATCTAAAAATGGAGAACTAAGAATCTGGTTTCTAATAGTTTCATTCTTATTTGCATTATTATAACAATATAAAAAAATATAAAAATTTGGGTCAAACATAATTAAAAATTAAAAATAAAATATAGAAATAAAACTAAAAACTAAAAAAACCGTTGTTTGTTTTATTATAAAAGTTTATTTTACAACAATTTCATTTTATTTTCTTTTGTTTTATTATAAAAATCTATAAAATAATATATATATATATATATATATATATATATATATATATA
>ML779858.1:72225-82354 GCA_009831015.1 Picea engelmannii
TTACATAGAGAAATATGGTACAATTAAATAATATGAAAGAACATACATAGACAAGAGATTGAAGAATAAACAAAGTAATGGAGGGACCAAGAATATGCACTTTATTATGTATCACAATAACCTTAATTTCTCTATTACATATTCATATATTTATACTTTCTCAGTCAGTTACAATGTGTTTGTAATTTCTTGACTTCCTTCATTGGTCAACCCAACTGGACAATTGACCTCTTTACATATTCAACTCGGTAGTCGTCTAACTTGTATATTTAACTAGATAGTCAATTGACTCGTATATTAAATCGAGTTGACTGCCAGGTCTAGTCAATGGAGTCTACTATCCCCTATAACATCTCCCCCCACCTCGATTCATTGCTCATCCCAAGAAAGAGGGATATTATGACTTTTACATTTATAAAATTTTCAGAGACGAAGATGATTTTTTTTTTTAAGAAGATGGAGAAGACAGAGTCGATCATTTGGATTGATATTCTATGTTTACTTGTTGAATTTTTATATCTTTTGTTAGAGAATCTACTGGATTTTCTTTCTCCATTGTTTGTTCTAGATGGGAGACTGACTCTTCTAGTATAGTCTTCTACCAACTATAGAGATGTACTTGTGGGCCCAATCATTTGATGGCTTTACCCAGCCATGATTTATCCTTTCCTTTGAATTCTATTTCTAGCATCGTTGAATGATGGATGGTAGAAAGAAAGTTGTATTCTAATATACTTATATTGAAAAAATGGAATCTTGGTCAAGGAGAGGAGGTAGTACCCAACCACTGCCATAGTGTTAGTTGTTGTGGTAGATACTCAAAAGAGGTTTGATAAATATGAGGTGTCAGTTAGTGCAAGTATTTGGAAAATGTATGACATTCACCAATTGAATATTATACCTAGAATTCAAGTGACTTCATCTATGTTAGGTGCCCCAATTTGTAAATAATGGAGGCATTTTGCACCGTTGTCAATTCAAAGTTGAAATTTTCCTCATCATGTTTTATTTTTATGATGACTTGATCAAGATGATCCAAAACATTCTCGGTTTCTAATTGAGATTTATTACCCTCTATGAACCACTATTACTCTTGTTGTGTAAGTTTTATTTCAACCTCCTTTGCTTTGTTGATATATGCAGCTAGAGCTATTTTCATTATGGAGTCTATTGTCATATATTTCTTGTGTGTTAACTCATCAAACACGCTTCTCTATGATTTTAATTTGATTTTAATTATTTATTTTCTTGTTTCACTTGTAGGTTTGAGTCAACTAGTTGTTTGACCTGTTTTTTGATAGAGTCAAGTCAATCGACCCCCTAACTTGCTGTCTTTAGATTGATTTTTTTTCATTCTATTTCAATGAAAATTTTCCATGTGTCATGTTTCTTTTCTTTTCTTTCCATCAACTCATCTCCATAATTCATTTCCCACTTCCATTATGCCACCGATTCTTTTGTGACTTGATTATAGAGGTCAAATATTTGAGTGTCGGATGTCGAGGTGGAATCAAATGTCATCTTTGTTGAGGGTTCATATGTTCCAATACGATTGAAATATGTAAAATATATGATGGAGGATATGGTTCCTTTCCCGTGGACCATGTTTTTCTTATTTATTTTTATTTCTCTTTGAATTTGATGGTCACTGCAATGGATCAACAACATTTTTAGGTGTCTTTTTAGCATTTTTCTCAGGATTCTTCTCAAGACACTTCTCAAGATTATTTCAAGAAACTTCTCAGGATTATTCTCGGGACTCTTCTTAGGTTCTTGTGAAAGTGGTTTCTTTTCACCTAACTTCTTTGGGAGGGGAGTCAACTTATCCATTGGCCTTTGGCGTTTTGCAATTTTACCCTTGTCCTACAAACTAGAATCTTTGTTATATCCTGTGAACTTGGATCTTTTTGTTTGGTTTTATCTATTTTCTGTTTTTTATGTTGTTGAGTTTCCACTCCACCATTCAGCTAAGAGCCTCCTGGTTTATTCAACTACACTTGTATTGGCCTTGTATTTTGGACTGAATGCTCAAGTACAATGGTATTATCCTACATGTTTGTATTGTATTGGGTAAGATGTTCACTCTATCCCATTTCTTAGTGATGAAAATATCTCTGACCTTCTTGACTTTCTTGTTCTTCCTCTTTCCGGTTAGTGTGAGTCAAATCAATGGGTGGGTCAATTGTTCTTGTTTTTTCCTGTTGGAGTCAGTTTATTTACCATTCCCTTACTAATCGTCCTAGTACAAAAGTGTTTCTTCAAGAGAAAATTGAAATATGGCCTTCATTTTCTTTCTATGTTGCATTGGTGGGTTTTTGATTGGTTGTTTTTATTCAATGATATTGGTAGGATTAATGGGTGGGGATTCCCATGTGATTTCAATTGACTATTTCCTTTAACCTTTGTTTGTTTGGTACCATATTGTAGGTTTGGTCCATACGAAGTGGACCAGGGACAAGAGGATTAGTTCAACAAGTACTTGTCTCATACTACTGTTCTAATAATTTCTTCTTATGCTACGTGATCTCTATATGATTTTCTAGAGATTCCTATTTCTTTAGATGCTTTACCATGATTTTTTTTTTTATTCATTTATTTATTGTACAAAATTCTGACACGTGACTTTGATAATTTTTTAGTCTTAACCGCCTCCTATTGAGACTCTTTACCTTAAATTTGACTTGTTGGATTATTCTTTAATAAATATCGTCGAAGTTTTGTTTCATTGTTGGGTCTTCAAAGTTGATTGGATTTTCCATTTGAAGGATTGCTTACGAGTCAATGTGAAGTGATTTTGTTGTTGGCTCAACTGGTCAAGTTTTTTCTATTAATGTTTTCTCCATTTATGGTTGTTTCCTCTTTGTTGAAGTTCTCTTGACAAGGGAATCTGGTATATTGTGCAATTTATCGATAAATGGGATGGTTTAAAGTTCAACCTATTTTCTTCCTCTAGATTTTCATATGTAAGAGGATTTATGGGAAAATCAATATATGTCTGTCTTTCTAACTCCTCAAACATTTGCAGTTGAGTAGGAAGTTATGATAGATATTTCGAAGTTAGGGCTTGGTCATGTTCGCACCACAATTTGGTAAAGTCAATGTACAACTAAATGTGGCATGGGATAGGTAATGCTTGATGGATGACCTGCTTGATTTGACATATGTGGGAAATATTATTGAGATCATGGACCCAATTTTTAACATCGTGTCGACCAGGAGGTGACATGATGAGCCTACTATACCTGGTGATTTTTTTTTATAATTGTTCATGGTTAGTATTCTTTTTCTTGTGAAGGAAACCTTTCTAAATCGACTAACTTGGCTCATATCTAACCAAATCAATATAGAGGGAAATATGATGGATTTTCCCTATTCTTGGCATTCCCTGTAATTTTTTTTATGATAGTCATCAAGTGATTTGACTAGTTGAAGATGGCACCACTTTCTAAAATGCATTAGTAAAACAAAGTGAGATTATGATGTAGGCCTATTTGTGAAGTGGGTCTTTAACTTTATTTATAAGAAATACCTTAGAATTAATTTATATTGTTGATCCCATGAAGTTTTTTATCCATTAGGCACTACTACCACAAAATGTCGACAAACTATTTTCGACGGTACAGGCAAAATTGGTCATACTACCAAAAAATACAAGATAAATATTCTAGTTTTTCATATTTTTTTCAATCCCTTCTGCATTGTTTAGACTTGAGACATAAATGAATGTTCATCGGCATTAATATGTCTAAGAAAATGTGTATGTATTGATATGAACATATATATTCATCTCAATACCAACAATACTACTACTAACCATTGTTGTTAAGAACCTAAATAGATCTACAAATATAATCACCAAAATACTGAATACACAATAGATCCACAAAGAAATATAGAATAAACCACACTTTATTATTACCAAATCCTTGAGGTAGGGAAACACCATACAATGGATCCTATTATGGAAGGTATCCTCTCTTTTTCACTTGCCTCTTCGAGGGGTCATCCTCCTATGGAGCTACAACTCACAATACAATACTTCTCTTCATGTCCCATTACATTGCTTGAACCCCTTTATATAGTGCTACCATCACCTAAGAACATTCTAGAGGAGGAATCTTCTAGAAGTAGAACCTTATAAGAAGTCCTCTTACATTTATTATATCTAACTACCCATTTATTATATTTAACTAGCATAGTGGGCCTTATTTAATAATATAGTGGACCTAGTCCACCTTACATTGAATGGCCTCCACTATTATCACTATTTTCCCTCTGGGCCCCCCAACTACCACTCTAGCTACCATACATTCCATCCCCCTTATGGAAGCGTTGTCCTCAACACTTTATGTACAACCATATACCAGGGTCCCATGGAGAAGTGTGGAACATAGTGTTGAAGTAGACTAGAGAACCAGGGTCCCATTGAGAATTGGAAGCCACCATGCTGAAGTAGTCCAACCACGATTGTAAACCATGGTCCCATGTCCAATTTCTCATGTGAAACCCACATGGAAGATATTGGCACCCAATAACCAACTAAAAATGATGCTCCCAATATTGATACCTATCATGTGGATCCAAATACTAATATCCATCCACATAGTGGGAAAGGGTCAAAGATGAATCTGGAAGGAAAAATATTGTTGTAGAAAATGCATGATGGACACTGGTAATCATAACTATCTCCTGATGTGTCACATTGATGTGCTCTATAGAAGGTATAGTAGAGTCATCAAATAAAATATGGAAGTGGTTGTCATCCCAGAAATGACAACTATCCATATACCAATTTGCATCACAATCGGCCTCAAAATCATACCAAGAATATATTTATTGAGTATATTCATCCATGATGTCCGCCATAAGAAATCTCTCCTGCATGCTATCCAATGAATCTTGAATACTATGAAAACTATCATTGAGGCCATCTGCAAGGTCATGCAATATGTCATGAAATGTACCACACAATTGGGCTTTGAATGCTTCAGTAATATGTAGAATTTATTTGAGTGTTTGAGAAGAAATATCCATCTGATCACCCTATGAAATCTTCATTCCCATAGCCATCACGAAAAAAAACCAATAAATTACTAAAGAAGCTCGCGACGGTTTCCGGAAAAACCCTGAAAAACTGTTGAATTTAAAATGCTCATAACTCCACTTCCCAGACTCCGTTTCGGGTGATTTGTTTTTAGAAATTGGGTGAAATTGTAAGAACTCAAATATTTAATTTGTTTGGGCAAATTCGGCTTCTAGCTGCTACATAAATAAATAAAAAACAAATCACGTTGTCGTCCGCGAAAAAAACCCTCAAAAATTCTAGATTTTAAAGCTTCAATATCTTGACTTCCCAGACTCCATTTCAGACGATTTTTTTTTTTCAAGTTGGGTGATGTTTTGAGAGGAACTCATATATACAAATTTTTTCTACAAGTTTTTCACATAAATATACCGAAAATTTATGGAATGCCGCAACCCTCTTTTTTCTTCTCTGAAAAAGAATCTACAAAAAAAAAAATTATTTGCCCGCAATGTCTGCCAAGGAAAGTGCTCTAATACCACTTGTTAAGAACCAAATACTTGCATACAGAAATACCACAAAGACTCATAAAATAATATATAAAAACACCACTTTATTATATCAAACCCTTGAGGTAGGGCAACACCATTCAATGAATCCTATTATATAAGGGATCCTTTCCTGTTCACTTGCCTCTTTGATGGGGAAACCTCCTAATGAGCTTCAAATTCAAATACAATATTTCTCTTCATATCCCATTACATTTCTTGAACTCCTTTATATAGTTATACCATCACCTAAGAACACTCTAGAGGAGGAATCTTCTATAAGTAAAACCTTCTATGAAGTCCTCTTACATTTATTATATCTAACTACCCATTTATTATATCTAACTACCATAGTGGGCCTTATTTAATAATATAGTGGACCTATTCCACCTTACATTGAATGGCCTCCACTATTATCACTATGGACCCTCTGGGTCCCCCCACTACCTCTCTAGCTACCTTACAATTGTTCTCTTCAAATGATCACCCACTATTTGAMAAACTCAACATTGACTTGGTCAACTATCGTTGCAATTTTGATGGATTAAATTATATATATGTTTCATTTATTAAATGATGTGATAGTTTTATATAACAAAGATGGTCCAGAAAGGGTATAAGGTGTTCTTGTTAAGAGAAAAATAGATTTGTTTTTAGAAATGGCTAAAAGACATTGTACTAGGACTAGACATGGGAAACAACGACCTGTGAATGGGGCCAATATTGAAATTTTTTCAAACTATTTATGTATGCACTAAACTTTGACATGGATAGACTATTAACATGAATTGATGATATGGAAGGGTTTCCATACTCAAAGATGACTCACACACCCACTCTATATATCATATCTCATCCTCGTTTCATTTGAACTTTCTCATATCAATTTCATGCATGGAATTTCAAACATACCCATCATCATGGTCATGCTCTTTATATTCATCTCCTATGTTGTTCAAAACAAACATCATGCCAATTAGGCCCTTGAGTTTGGACATGGCAAGAAGAAGGCACTAGATGAGATTTCGTACATAAATAATGATTTCATACTTACAATTATATTCTTTATGGAGAAAAAAAGTACTTAGATGAGAGAGAAAAACAAAGATAAGAAATAACTGATGAAGCTTGTGCAATTTATCAAATACTTTTTTATTGGCGTTATTTCATGTCCTTGTAGTAATATATGTGAGAATGTTCATCTCGAATGAATTTTAAAAGAAACAACTAAAATAAATTGTACCAGGAATGGACATGGGCAACAATGACCTATGAATGGGGCCAACGTTGAAATTTTTTCAAACTATTTTTGTATGCACTGAAATTTGACATGGATAGAGTGTTCACATGCATTGATGATATGGGAGGGTTTCCAGACTCAAATATGACTCATGCACCCAATATGTATATCCAATATTGTCTGCATTCCATTTGAACTTACTCATATAAATGACATGCATGGAACTCCCAACATACCCATCATCGTGGTCGTGCTCTTTATATTCATCGCCTATTTCGTTCAAAACCAAAATCATGCCAATTAGGCCCTTGACTTTGGACGTGGAAAGAAGAAGGTGCTAGATGAGATTTTGTACTTAAATAATGACTTTGTACTTATAATTATATTCTTTATGGAGAAAAAAGTACTTAGATGAGAGAAAAAAACAAAGACAAGAAATAACTGATGAAGCTTGTGCAATTTATCAAGTACTTTTTTACCAACATTTTTGCATGGCCTTGCAGTACTAGATGAAAAAATGTGCGTCTCAAATGAATTTTAAAAGAAATAACTAAAATACATTGTACTAGGATTGTACATGGGAAACATTGACCCATGAATAGGGCCAATGTTTATTTTTTTTCAAATTGCTTCTGTATGCAATAAAATTTGACACAGATAGACTATTCACATGCATTGACAATATCAAAGGGTTTCTAGACTCAAAGATGACTCACACACCCACTCTATATATCTGATCTAATCCTCATTTCACTTGAAATTTCTCAGATCAATGTTATGCATGGAAATCCGAACATACCCTTCATCATGGTCATGCTCTTTATATTAATCTCCTATGACCCCTAAGCATAATCCATTGTAAACTATAAACCATGCAACCTTTAACCTCAAACATTATGATAATCCCTTTCCTATATAACCCATAAATTCCAACCAAGATAACTCGTGTAATTTATATGTTCAACATAAACCTTATAAACACTAATTTCTAACTCCTATAAACCTTAACATCACAACCATTAACTTGAATAACCCCTAACTCTTAAGAACTAAACCCTTAAACAATAATTCTTTTAACACATAGCATGTTTAGCCTCTAATGATTACAATCCCTACAGCCCATAACTCCTTACCTTAAAACCCATAACCTATATGAACCATATCCATTGAACTCTATAATTTGAAACACAATGCCTATAAACACTATTATTCTAATCCCTAAAGTATAAAACCAGTAACTCCTAAACTCTATAAATAATAATATTCTAGTCTCCAACCACTAAAATTCTAAATTGCGATGAGATCTAAACTATTATGAACCATAAACCTTATCAAATGAACAATAAATTTATTAACTTATTGTCTTGACACATGTGCCTTTGTTATATCCATTTAAATATGCTAAATGATCTACAAAATTTGAATTAAACTAAGTCTTTCAGATGTTGATTTCCATAATAATATTTTATTCCTGAAAAATCTGATCTGGAGTTGACTCGATATCTTTATTTAATATGTTTTCCACCTATTCATAATTTAGAGGAATAAGGAGAGAATCCTTTTACTGTCGAGTGCTCTACCACCAAATGTTTTTACACCTATCATCAACCTCTAGAATATCGAAGTTTCCAAGTGCTTTTGATGATGATCATATGCCTAAATCACAAATCCCTTTTCACAAAGTCATTAGATGATAATTTTCTGAGTCTCCTTATTCTTCTTAAACACAATTTGGGCTCTAGCATATGAATCTTTCTTTGATAGCCTATAAGTTTCTAGCATCTCCTCATGATTACAGTTATCCTTCACATGGGCCATGCAAGCCTTGGTTTTAGAAACAATATGTTGAAATTCATACCTCCAAGGATCCTCCTTCTCAAGCGTGTAGGACTCAAAAATTGAGTTGGATTATACATACCTACACCTAGTCACAAAAGAGTATTTTGTAAATTAAACTAAATGGGAAAGTAGGTCGTCTTCTTCTTCCCAATGAAACATTCCTCATCCACTACCACCGTTAGTATCATAAAATCAAGGAAAGATGAGTGTGGATGTTGGTACAGGAGAAGACCCAGGGTTAAACGCTACAACAACACACCAACAAAACCCTAACTACTGGACCTTTCGGCAACACCTATGAAGAAGATGAAGTCTCACTCAAGGTATAAGCAGGGGTGGTTGCAAAACTCTATGTAACATCCCACTCTGGCGCACTGAGAACACTTATTATTTGAGGACACTTGCTCGCAAGTGATGTGGACTTTTATTATGTTAGACCATTTATACTTGATTTTGATGCGATTGACAGATGACATGATGTGTTACTATTTGATGTCGACAGATGTTATTGACTCAGTTTCATTGAGTGTGCAGGATTTTTGACCTTGAGGATGAAGAGGCATCGGTAGAACCCCCTTGGACTCTGGACTGAGTCAGGGAGTGTTCTTTTGGGTGATATGTTTACTATGATGTTTCATTCGATTTGATGATTGTTGTTGACGTTTCTGACAGGATTATTGTTGATTCAGGTTGACGATAGCTTGCCGACCAGACTCACATATGGAGTAAAGGGGCCACACACGAATTGCAGAGAGGTTGAGGGAGAGGGGTGGGCAGCAGCCTTGCCACCGCCTGCTAGCACTCCCGCCGTGGCTCGAACTATAGGTTAACGATTACCTAGTTCGAGAGGACCCACGATGCCATGAGGGTCGACTGCGAAAATCGCTCACGATGATTCTAAGGGGCGCGCAATAAGGCGGGGGCCTTATTCCTTAGAACCCTTAGTCTCCTACAAGTTCACCTGGCGGAGTGTTGACTCCAGGGGTTATAGATGTCTACCAATCAGTCCAGTTGGCGAGTGGAACCCTTGGAGCACGTGGTGCATCCTGAAGGGCACGTCGCACAAAAGAAACATGAGAAGCAAGTGGCACCCTTGGAGCACGTGGTGCATCCTGAAGGACACGTCGCGTAAAGGAAATGAACGAGGCGAGTGGCACCCTTGGAGCACATGGTGCGTCCTAAAGGGCACGTCGCATTGATGGGGATGAAGGAAACAAACCTATTATCCCTAAGACCTTAACGCTTTAAGAGATTCCTAAACAACTTCCCTAACCCAGTGATGCCCAGTTTAGAATCTAGTACAAGTCTAAAAACTGTTAGGGTAAAATTTAGTCTAACCCTAGGAGCAGACCCTGGAATAAAAATAACCCACCTAAGTAATAGTTGGTCTTCATGAAATTCTTGGGGCGATAATGAGGGTAAGTGTTAAAGAGAAGCTATAGTTCTAAAACTTTGCAAGAAGAAAATTGATTCCTAACT
>ML779858.1:139777-150207 GCA_009831015.1 Picea engelmannii
CTTCTTCCTTCTCTCTTCAGGAACTCAGGCCACTGTGACCCCTCTAAAGGCAATAGATAGGTTTACATCATTAACGATCATAGGGATGACGAAAATAATGTGTAACAGAGAGCCCCCCAAAGTATGAAGTTAGAACAGAGTGAGAGCCCCCCTATTTCACTACATCTTCTTTCAAGAAGGATTCTGGGCAAATAAAGATGGATTGTAAAAAACCGAGAGAGTTTTTTTCTTAGCACATGATAAGTAACAAAAACCTCTTTCAGTTATTTCAACAGCGCTATGAGAAGGGAGAATCGAATCCATCTTCGAGGCCCTTTTTTCCATATTTCCGCTTTTTTGTTACAGTCCTGATTTTGCGGGAGATGTTACGGCCATCTGGGGACGAATTTGGCGAAACCGAAGGAGGTTTTTGTCCAGAACATGCCCATATCCAATAAAATCCTTCAGTGTTTTCCCAGGTATCATCGTTGAAGAGAAACAAATGTCTGTTTGGACCCCTTTTTCGCAGAAAACCGATCCGTCTTTCATGGCAGACAGTTCCAGATTTGGTGGGATTTGTGGCTATTTTTGGCCAAGGCGGTTAAAAATGACTCTCTAAAATTGTTGGGGGATCTCCCCTATTTATTCAAAGATTATTTTTAATGTAAAGGTGGATCATTCGAGGACCATGGACTAAAATTTTTGTAAAACAGCTCGCTGAGCGTTCAGTGTTTTTTCATCAATTCAATGAGACAGTGCTATGATGCAAGATTCTTGTGACTATTTTGACTGGTGATGTGCATCCCTCTGTGTTAATTTTTTTCTCTGTTATCATAATTAATGTTTTCCTTTGTATTATTCCAAGAATATTAAGAACATAATTGGTTTTAATGCACCCTCTGTCTCTGGCTTGGTATAGTTTTTTGTGTTTTCCACTGAAAATTAAACTCAGAATTCTTAGTTGCTTTGTGTTTAATTGGATTTCTTGACCTTTTTTCGTCTCACCCATTTCATTTAAATTGAAGGATCCAGTGATTTGTCTACCTTGCCCTGCAAATATTAGCCTGTTGACATGGATTTTTGATCATTCGTTTCAGTGACTCCATAGCCCATGTTTTCTTTTTCTGCCTATACCCAATTTCATAAACAAACCCATGTTCTTCATAGCTAGCCTAATATTCTCTTCAAACAAAGCTATATTAGATAGAGAGATCCCTCTCTGAGTCTTGGAGGGATAGATCCAGACTCGAAGTGGTTTTGATGTTGCCTCTGTGACTACCTCTTCAGCCTTGGGCAAATTACAGAGAGCTAACAAAACCCATGGGCTGACATCCCCATTCCCATTACATAAGACCAAAACCCAAAAAGGCCCTAAAAATGGGTCGAGATCCTATGATATCCACTTCGTCTTGCGCTCTACCTTCGACAACATCTTGAAGTCCCAAAAATAGGTCAAACATGACCAAGGATCCTCAAAACTTGGTCAAGGGCCAACAGGCCTCCAACACTCACCTATGACTCGTCCTGAGTCACTCTGATCTGGGTAATTATGCGTCAAGAGCCTTGAGCTTGGCTCAAGCTTCTTCGACTTGTTTATGTGCCATGGCCTCCTTCTTAGTGAAATCTTGGACAACATCTTCATTGACAGGTCCCTCTAAGCGTTGTTCAGCCACAGTGACAACTTGCTCCAGTTCTTCTCCTCGGCCTTCAATCTCTGAGAACAGTTGGCAAGCCTCATCCTGTATAGGTTGGAGCCTCTGAGTCACTTCCATGAATTTTCTCTGAATGGTGTGGACATGTTGTTGATTAGTTCTCTTCTCTTGGGATCGCTTCATCCTTTCAACAGTTGATAGTGCTTCAACTGCACCTGTATTGTTTCTTCTTGCTGCTTCGCTTCCTAGAGATGTAACTCTAGTGCCTTCAGTTATGGATTCTCAGTGATTCACTCATAAGTCTAGGCACTGTGATCACTTAGTTTTTTACATTCCATGGCATGGGCCTTTATTCTCTCAACTGTGCTTCGAGCATTTGCATCTCTTTGATCCCTCACGTCCTGTGGGGTGTCGGGCACTGTGCGGAGATCTTTTGTTGTAGCTGATGGATAGCTTCTGTGAGTTGTTCTAATTGATGCTCAACTTGATATTCTACCTTTGGATCTAATCCTTTCATAGAGCGAAGTGATCTGTTGACTACTTCTTTCACTTCAATTTGTTCTTCGAGAAAATGTTATTTTTCTTGTTGAATCTGTGCTTTCTCCTCTTCAAAATTTGTCTGGAGAGAAACCTTCTCTTGCTCCACAACTTGGCAATGTTATACGACTAATTCTTGCACTTGCTTCAAGGATTGGGTGGCTTGTTTTGTTTCTTCCTTTGTGTGATGAAGGATAACCTTTGTCGCATCATCTAGTCGGTGGAGTTGGGATGGCTCATCTCCCAACTCTGGTTCTTCTGACAGGAGGGGCACAATGGACACTGCGCGACTAGACTGAAGAGCCTGTTGTACCCCTCAGAGCTCAACCTCGATTATTTCGTACATATCCTCCTACTTGGATTCATGTTTCTGCAATATTTCCTATGAGGCATTGTTTACAGTTGCGATGATGAAGTCAAAATCATCAACAGTGAGTACAGTCTACATCTTGGTCAAAGTGGCTCTGGATTTCTTTCAGGAAGAGGGTTTTGGGGTAGAAACCTTCCTCTTCTTCAAGAGATCAGCCGCATATCTAGGCGGTGTTACTTCACCTTGCTTTTTCTCATATTCTTTTCCATCTATCTCTTCTACTTTGTCATCATCCCCTCGGCCAGGTGATACTGAAGTAGCTTTATCTGATGCACTACTTAAGTTTTTGACTTCTGCGGTCTTCTTCCTTCTACTAGTTCTGGGCATGTCATGTTCTTTGTGAGTGGCCTCCAAGTTGTCAAGTTTTGGGTCAGACATATCTGCAAGATCAGCGGGGATAAGGAGGTCTACTGACTAGTCCTTAGTTATCTCCTCTAGGTCCTCTTCTGTGAGCTTGTAGTATGATTGAAGCTCCTCCTTATGCTCGTCTGATCATTCGGTGATATAGATGAAGTGTTGATCTGTGTGGAACTTCATGAGGGTTCGAAACCATTGTATGGTATTTTTCATCATGCGAGGTTCAACTTCAATAGCCCTCTTCAATTGGAGATAATATGTGTGAAAGACTGTGTTCGACTGCCACTGTTTTCCCATATCGCTCTGGTACCAGAGCATGGTGAACTTCGTAGCAAGTGGTTCGAGCGGTTCAATGTCCAGTAAGGTCACACCTTCCAACATCTCCCAAGAAATAAACGAAATGAGGATCAGGATCCAGCTAAAGTGGAACCCGTAGCCCTGATCCTATGCTTTGTGACAGTCTAATTCCAGTTGATTAACTAGGTACTTCACCCAGTTCATCCATAGGCATTCCATGCATTTCCCTATGAGGTCAATGAAAAAACCTGTGACCTGCGTGGGTATTTTCTTCCTTACTAGATTTCCTATAATTAATTGGCATGCTAGATGCACTATGCCATTCTGGATGAAAGATACCGTGTATCCTCGTGTCCCCTTCTCAACATCTTCGTAGGTATCCTTGATCTTCTGTACTAATGCACGATCTGTGGCTTTCCCTTGATAGAATTCCTATGGGTCGATTCCTTGCATAATTAATACAGTGATCCTATGGATCAACGTCGGATCGACTGTGATACATCGGTTTGGCCATAAGTAGCTCCCATGGTAACATGAGAGAAGGATATTAACACAAGCATTAACCTCCTGATTCCTTCCAAAGTGTGGGATTTTCATTACATTCAACAAGGTGGACAACGTGAGGTTCATCGTGCACAGATGGGGGATTATTTTTGAGTTCTTCCACTTCATCCTGGTCAAGTGTTTATATGGGGTGAGCATAATATGATTCTTGTGGTCTCCTAGTTTGAAGTCGTTGAACTTCAACATTGCGATCTTGTCTTGCTGCACTCTAACTGTGTGTATCCCCTTCGGGAGGTACACAATAACCATGGTGTAATCAAAATCTCTTGGCACACTATCACAACTCACCGCGTCGTCCAGAGGTAGGATGTAGTTAGGTAAGATGGTCGGGATTAACTTCACATTTTCTAGGTCATCTCTGTGCTTGGTTCTCTTTTTTGTGATGACTCAGGATGGTCCGGATCCACGAGTGGTCGACGAAGAGGCTTGTACTCATCTCGTCGATGATTCTTGTACACCCACAGACATAGACATTACTCTTGCAGTCATGAGTTCGATGAGTACCTCCTTCCCAGACTCTTCAACTGCGCTAAGTTATTCAGACATACACTCTCGTGGTTGAATATCTCATGTTTTGAGAGTAACTACTCTATGTAACGGGACGGATGGTGATCTCTCGATGGTCATTGCGTGAAATCAACTAATCTGTGGGCTCAAATAATCATGTTTGAAAAACTTTTTCAAGGTGCAAGGATCGACGGAATAAGTAGATAAATAGGCAACGTATCTCTCTAACGGGTGAGAAGCCTTCATTAATTCAGTTTGTCCATTACGGCGCAGTACCAATGGTTTGATGGAAATCCTTCTGACCATAAATGGTGTTCTACCCATTCAGGGCATCAGTCTAATGGTTATACTATTTCCAATGGCTATATTTCTACGCCATGCCGAAATGCCATGTGGTGTTGTTCTGCTATCTTGATGAAGTTCCAATTTTGCAAATTTTCCTTTTGTGAAGTTCCCTCTGGAACCTTCTCTAACTTTTCGATCTTTGATCTCTTCTTACTTAGTTTTATACCCTTATTTCCAGAGAGATTTTTCTCATTATTCCTCTTTCCATTCTAATTCTTATCTCCTCTTGGCATAGTAACTTCACGCTATTGAGATTCTTTCCTAGGATTTAGGGGAAATACTTCTTCTCTATCAGGGGTAGGTGCTTCAGTCTTCTATAAGTCTTCTTGTGTTCTTTCAACTTCGACATCCAAGTTTCTGGTTCTAAATAGCTTCGATATGTTCTCATGTTATTCAATCAAGTGTGTGATCCTCCTAGTCATGAAATCTTTTAATTCTTTCTGATTCTGCTCTAAGACTTCTTCTTCTTTCCTTTTGTCCTGATCCCTTTCAATCCAAGGTTTTCCTAGTAATATAGAAAATGGGGTGTTGTTCTCAATAAATTTAACAACATCAAAATATTCTTTTGTCGAAGTTACATGAGAATTCATAGACATCTAGGTAAGTCTTCCACATAGGGTTATCAACTGTCCTCTAACTAATACTATTCCCCCCAATGAAGGAATCATAGCAGGATTTCCTAAATTTTCCCAAATTCTTTCTGTCATAATATTCACCTCTGTTTCTTCATCCAGAACACAGTCAATGTCGAAGTCTCCTATTCTTGCTTCTATGTACTCTTTTTCTTTGAAGATTTCTAACAAGTTGATGTTTCAGTGGTCATTCAGGGTTTCTTTCATTTGTAGCAATATAGTTTCTGATTCTTTCTGGGGTTCTGCCATGGTATTAGTGTCTTGACCTTTCTCATGGTCTTCTTATATCATATTCATTCTTTCAAGTTTAGAAATCATTCTGGGGAAATCCAAAACTTCATGATCCATAGATTTACAACAAAGACAACTGGGTCTTCTACTAGGGAATTCCTTAGCAAGATGTCGCGGTCTTCTGCAGCTGTAACAAAGAGTTAATCCTCTCTTTCTCTTAAATGATCCCCATCCTTTCCTGTACTGCGCACTAGGATCATGGTAGCTAACCTGCAATTTTTTTTTTCTAGGATCCTGCAATCATTTATTAGTCCAAACATTCTTTCTATACATAGGAATAACATATCTTTCACTATTCTTATCATATCTACTCATAGAATATCTTCTTTCTTCTAGTTGTGCCCTAGTTTTTAGGCTAGGACAAAATTTATCAAATATACGTAGATCCATATTCTTGAAAAAAAATAATTTCCACTTATCTTACTTTCGCCAGAGCACAAAGCTTCCAGATCTAAAACTTTTCACTATTCTTACCTCTATCATAGCACAAAGCGTTCAGATCTTACCTCTTTTCTTCAGATCTGCCTCCTTCCTTAGCACAAAGCTTCGCAAGTCAAGCAGCAGATCTACGCACAGAGATTTGTTTCTTTTCTTCAGTTCCCAACAATCATAGTTTTAGGTCCCGGCAAAGAAACCATTTGTTGGCATAGGGGGAGACCCAGAGTTCAATGATACAAAAACGCACCAACAAAACCCTAACTACCAACCCTTTTGGCAACACCTGTGAAGAAGATGAAGTGTCACCTGAGGTAGAAGCAGGGGTGGTTGCAGGATTCCAGTGTCTGAAACCTTAGCTGGGACACATATTTGTGATTGTAACACCTTAACAGAGCACTTTGTTATTATAGTTCATTAATATTCAACTTTAGTTCACAACACAACTAAACCCTAACAACATATCAACGCAGTATTCACACATATCCAATAGATTCAAGCACTAAGCATACAAATAGGGATCAGATCTAGCATTCATTCATAGTATCCAACACTAAGCTATCATATCAGACTCATTTATCATCTAACATCGCACTAAGCATTGAATCACATAAACAAAAGAAAAACCAAAAGCACAAAGCATTCACAACACAGGATATACGTGGTTCACCCCCACCCTGGGGCTACGTCCACCAACTGTTCATCTTCTTTATTAGCTTCTTTCAATCTTCTTACATGCACAAAGCCTCAAAATCAACTCCGCATACAACAAAATATCTACGCACCTCGCTAGATCCTCCTTCCTTGATTTATAGCACAAAACCTTCCACAGTCTCTTACAATCACTTGCAATTATCTCTGCAAGCCTCACATTGTATGCACAAAGCAATTAGCACTTAGCACTTAGCACAGTTGCAACATACTAGTCACTATTCACTACTCACTATTCACTATTTCTTACATCGCCTAGACTTCTATTGATACATTAAATAATAGGCCTAAGCATGGGTAAACCCATGGGTCGACATTCCCATACCCATTACATAAGACTAAAACCGAAAAAGGCCCTAAAAAGGGGCCAAGATCCCATGATCTTCTCTTTGTCTTGTGCTCCACCTTCGACATCCTGTCGAAGTCCCAACAATAGGTCAAACATGACCAAGGATCCTCAAAACTTGGTCAAGGGTGAACATGCCCCCAACACTCACTTGTGACTCATCCCGAGTCACTCTGATTTGGGTAATTTTTCCTCAAAATCCTTGAGCTTGGCTAGAGTTGCTTCGACTTGTTGTTGTGCCATGGCCTCCTGCTCAGTGAACTCTTAGATAATAGCTTCATTGACATGTCCCTCTAAACGTTGTTCAGCCACAGTGACAACTTTCCCCAGTTCTGGTCCTCGGCCTTCGATCTCTGAGAAAAGTTTGCAAGCCTCATCCTGTATAGGTTGGAGCCTCTGAGTCACTTCTATGACTCTAATCTGAATCATGTGGACCTGTTGTTTATTAGTGCGCTACTCTTGGGATCACTTCATCCTTTCAATAGCTGATAAGGGCTTCAACTACACCTATATTGTTTCTTCTTTCTGCTTCACCTCCTAGAGCTGTGACTCAAGTGCCTTTAGTTCTGGATTCTCAGTGAGTTTCTCATAAGTTTGGGTGTTGTGATCACTTAGTTTTTTACATTCCATGGCAAGGGCCTTTATTCTCTCAACTATGCAGTGAGTTGTTCTACTTGATGATCAAATCGGTCTTTTTCCTTTGGCTCTAAGCCTGTCACAGAGAAAAGTGCTTTGTTGACTGTTTCTTTCACTTCGAGTTGTTTTATGAGAAACCATTTTTTTTCTTATTGAATCTATGTTTTTTTCTCTTCAAATTTTGTCTAGAGAGTGACCTTCTTCTTATTCGCAACTCGTCTTTGTTCTACGACTAATTTTTGCACTTGCTTCAAGGCCTTGGTGGCTTTTTCTGTTTCTTTCTGTGCGCGATGAAGGCAAGCTTCAGTCACATCATCTAGTCGGCGGAGTTGGGATGGCTCATCTCCCAACTCTAGTTCTTCCGATGGCAGGGGCTCAGTGGAAACTACGTGACTGTACTAAAGAGATTGGTGTACCCCTCAGAGCTCAACATCGATAATTTCATACGTCTCCTCCTTCTTGGATTCATGTTTATGAAATATTTCCTGTGAGGCGTCATTTATAGCTGCAATGATGAAGTCAAAATCATCGATAGTGAGTACAGTCTGCATCTTGGTCAAGGTGGCTCTGGATTTATTTTGGGAAGAGGGTTTCTCCCTTCCTCTTCTTCAATGGATCAACGTCATCTCTATGCGGTGTTACTTCACCTTTCTTCTGATCATATTCTTTTCCATTTATCTCTTCTACTTCGTCATGACCCCCTCAGCCAGGTGATATTGAAGAAGTTTTTTCTGATGCACTTCTTAAGTCTTAGACTTATGTGGTCTTCTTCCTTCTGTTGGTTCCAGGTGTGTCATATTCTTTGTAAGTGACCTCCGAGCTGTCAAGTTCAGGGTCATACATCTCTGCAGGATCAATGGCGATAAGGAGGTTTGCTGACCAGTCCTTAGTTATCTCCTTGAGGTCCTCTTCTGTGAGCTTGTAGTAGGACTGAAGATCCTCCTTATTCTCCTATGATCACGTGGTGATATAGATGAAGTTTCGATCTATGTGGAACTTCATGAGGGCTCGGAACAGCTATAGGGTGTTTGGTGTCATGTGAGGTTAAGCTTTGATAGCCCTCTTCAGTTGGAGATAATATGTGTGAAAGACTGTGTTTGATTTCCATTGTTTTCCCATATCGCTCGAGTACTAGAGTGTGGTGAACTTCACAGCAAGAGGTTCGAGTGACTCAATGTATGGGAAGGTCTCACCTTTCGGCATCTCCCAATCAATAAACACGATGAGGATTAGGAGACAGCTAAAGTGGAACTCATAGCCCTAATCTTGTGCTTCGCAACAGTCTAATTCCAGGTGATTAACTAGGTATTTCGCCCAATTCATCCGTAGGCATTCCACGCATTTCCCTGCGAGATCAATGACAAATCCTGTGACCTGTGTGGGTCTATTCTTCCTTACTAGATTTCTTGCAATTAATTGGCATGTTAGGCACACTGCGTCATTCTGGATGGAAGCTACTTTGTAACCTCGTGTCCCCTTCCCAACATCACCGTAGGTATCCTTGATCTTCTGTTCTAATGCGCGATTTGTGTATTTCCCCAGATAGAAGTCTTGCGGGTTGGGTCCTTGCATACTTAATCCAGTGATCCTATGGATGAACGTCAGATCGACTATGATACGTCGGTCTAGACATAAGTAGCCACCATGGTAACATGATATCAGGAGCTTAACACAGGCGCTAACCTTCCGGTTCCTTCCAAAGTGTGTGATTTTCATTACATTCAACATGGTGGACTACGCGAGGTTCATCATCCATGACTGTGGGATTATTTTCGAGTTCTTCCCCTTCGTCCTAGTCAACTATTTATATGGGGAAAGCATATTATGGTTCTTGTAGTCTCCTATTTTGAAGTCGTTGAACTTCAACGTTGTGAGCTTGTCCTGTTGCGCTCTAACTATGCATATCCCCTTCGAGAGGTATGCAGTAACCATGGTGTAATCAAAATCTCTATCACAACTCACCGCGCCAGCCAGATGCAGGATGTAGTCAGGTAAGATGATTGGAATTAGCTTCTCATTTTCTAGGTCATCTCTTTGCTTGGTTCTCTTTTTTGTGATGACTCGGGATGGTTTGGATCCACGAGCAGTTGACAGAGAGGCTTGTACTCCTCTCGTCGATGATGCTTGTACACCCATAGACATAGACATTACTCTTTCAGTCATGAGGTTGATGAGTACCTCCTTCATAGACTCTTCGACTGCGATAAGTTATTCGGACATACATGCTCATGGTTGAATATCTCGGGTTTGAAGAGTAACTACTCAATGCAACAGGACGAATGGTGATAGCTCGATGATTACTGTGCAAAATCAACTAATATGCGGGCTCAGATAATCACGTTTGGAAAAAGTGTTCTCAATGAAAGGATCGGATGAATAGTAGATAACTAGGCAACAAATCTCTCCAACAGGCGAGAAGCCTTCATTAATTCAGTTCTGTCCATTGCTGCATGGTCCCAATGGTCTGATGGCGAGCCTTCTGACCATAAATGTCATTCTACCCATTCAGGGCGTCTGTCTAACAGTTATACTATTTCCAACAGTTATATTTATTCGTCATGGAGAAGTGCCATGTGGCGTTGTTCTTCTATTGTTAAGCCCTAATATTGGCTCATTACCCCTTAATTAGGGAATATTATATTAGTAATGTTATTTTGTTTATGTCGGCTTTAGGCCATTAGTTGTAATTATACCTCCTAGTCTCCTATATATACCAAGGAGACATTTTCATTTTGAATCATCTTGTACTTGAACATTTAAGTGGGGTAAAA
>ML779858.1:154981-210244 GCA_009831015.1 Picea engelmannii
ATTAGTAATGTTATTTTGTTTATGTCGGCTTTAGGCCATTAGTTGTAATTATACCTCCTAGTCTCCTATATATACCAAGGAGACATTTTCATTTTGAATCATCTTGTACTTGAACATTTAAGTGGGGTAAAAGGATGTTTCCCTCTCGAAGAGGCTTATTATCTGAATTTATCTCTTTTTCAAGGCATTGAGTACTTTTCTTGAGGTTTTTCTATGCTATATTGATGTTTGGTTTTTAACATCTATCTTGACGAAGTTCCAGTTTTGCAAATTTTCCTTCTACGAAGTTTCCTCTGGAACCTTCTGTAACTTTTAGATCTTTGATCTCTTCTTACTTAGTTTTCTAGCCTTCTTTCTAGTGATGTTTGTCTCAGTATTCCTCTTTCCATTTTTATTCTTATCTCCTCTTGGCATAGTAACTTCATGTTGTTGTGATTATTTCCTAGGATTCAGGGGCAATACTTCTTCTCTATCAGGGGTAGGTGTTGCAGTATTTTATGAGTCTTCTTGTGTTCTTTCAACTTCGACATCCAAGTTTTTGGTTCTTAATAGCTTCAATATGTTCTCCTATTCTTCAGTCAAGTGTGTTATGCTCCTAGTCATGAAATCTTTTAATTCTTGATTCTTCTTCTCTAAGAATTCTTATTCTTTCCTTCTGGCATGATCCCTTTCAATCCAAGTTTTTCCTAGCAATATAGAAAATGGGGCACTATTCTCAATAAATTTAACAACCTCAAAATCTTCTTTTGTCGAAGTTCCATGAGCATTTATAGATATCTGGGTAAGTCTTCCACATAGGGTTATCAACTTTCCTCTAAACAATCCTATTCTCCCCAATAAAGGAATCATAGCAGGATTTCCTAAAGTCTCCCAAGTTATTTCTGTCATAATATTCACCTATGGTTCTTCATCCAGAACACAGTCAATGTTGAAGTCTCCTATTCTTTCTTCTATGTACTCTTTTTCTTTGAAGATTTCTGATAAGTTGATATTTCGGGTCATTCAAGATCCCTTTCATTTGTAGAAATATAGTTTCAGATTCTTTCTGGGGTTCTACCATGGTCTTAGTGTATTGACCTTTCTCATCGTCTTCTTGTCTCATATTCATTCTTTCAAGTTTAGAAATCATTCTAGGGAAATCCAAATCTTCATGATCTATAGCTTTACAACAAAGAAAATTGGGTCTTCTACTAGGGAATTCCTTAGCAAGAAGTCTCGATATTTTGCAACTGTAACAAAGAGTTAATCCTCTCTTTCTCTTAAATAATCCCCATCCTTTCCTGTACTACGCACTAGGATCATGGTAGATAACCTGCAAAAAAATATTTCTAGGATCCTGCAATCATTTATTAGTCCAAACATTCTTTCTATGCATAGGAATAACATATATTTCACTATTCCTGTCAGATCTACTCATAGCAAATTTTCTTTCTTCTAGTTGTGCCCTAGTTTTCAGGCTAGGAATTTTTTTATCAAACATACCTAGATCCATATTCTTGAAAAAAAAAAAATCCACTTATCTTACTTTCGCCAGAGAACAAAGCTTCAAGAACTAAAAATTTTCACTATTCTTACCTCTATCAGAGAACAAAGAGTTCAGATCTTACCTATTTTCTTCAGATCTGCCTCCTTCCTTAGCAAAGAGCTTCGCAAGTCAAGCAACAGATCTATGCACAGATATTTCTTTCTTTTCTTCAATTCCAAGGAATCACAATTTGAGGTCCCAGCAACGAAACCATTTGTTGGCACAGGGGAAGACCCAGGGTTCAACGCTACAACAACACACCAAAAAAACCCTAACTACCGGCCCTTTCGGCAACACTCGTAAAGTAGATGAATTCTCACTCGAGATAGAAGTAGGGCTGGTTGCAGCTCTCCAGTGTCTGCAACCTTTGCTAGGACATAGATCAGTGATTGTAACACCTTAACAGAGCACTTAGTTATTACAGTTCGTTAATATTCAGCTTTAGTTCATAGCACAGCTAAACCCTAACAACAGATCAACGCATTATTCACACAGATCCAATAGATTCAAGCACTAAGCATACAAATAAAGATCAAATCTAGCATTCATTCACAATATCAAGCACTAAGATATCATATCAGACTCATCTATCATCTAACATCACACTAAGCATTGAATCACATAAACAAAAGAACAAACAAAAGCACAAAGAATTCACAACACAAGATATACGAGGTTCACCCCCACCCTGGGGATATGTCCACGAACTCTTTGTCTTCTTTATTAGCTTATTTCAATCTTCTTACATGCACAAAGACTCAAAATCAACTCCACATAGGATAGGATATCTGCGCACCTCGCTAGATCCTCCTTCCTTGAGTTATAGCACAAAGCCTTCCACAGTCTCTTACAATCACTTTCACTTAGCTCTGCAAGCCTCACATAATATGCACAAAGAAATTAGCACTCATCACTTGGCACATTTGCAATAGACTAGTCACTACTTGTCACTATTCACTACTCACTATTCACTATTTCTTACATCCCCTAGACTTCTATTTATACATTACAAAATAGGACTAAGCATAGGTAAACCCATGGGCTAACATCCCATACCCATTACATAATCCAAAAACCTGAAAGGCCCTAAAAAGGGGCCAAGATCCCATGATCTCTGCTTCATCTTGCGCTCCACCTTTGACGGAATGTTGAAGTCCCAAAAATAGGTCAAACATGACCAAGGATCCTCAAAACTTGGTCAAGGGCCAACAGGCCCCCAACACTCAGCTGTGAATCATCCTGCATCACTGTGATCTGGGTAATTCTACCTCAAAAGCCTCGATATTGGCTCAAGATACTTCTACTTGTTGTTGTGCCATGGCCTCCTGCTCAATGAAATCTTGGATAACAACTTCATTGATAGGTCCCTCTAAGCGTTGTTTAGCCACAGTGACAACTTGCTCCAGTTATTCTTCTTGGCCTTCAATATGTGAGAACAATTGGCAAGCCTCATCCTATATAGGTTGGAGCCTTTGAGTCACTTACATGACTCTTCTCTGAATGGTGTGGACCTATTGTGGATTAGTGCACTGATGCTCGACTCAGTCTTCTACCTTTGGCTCTAAGCCTGTCACAGAGCTAAGTGATATATTGACTTCTTCTTTCACTTCGAGTTGTTCTGTGAGCAACTGTTATTTTTCTTGCTGAGTCTATGCTTTCTCCTCTTCAAAATTTGTCTGGTGAGAAACCTTCTCCTTCTCCACAACTCGGCGTTGTTATACAACTACTTCTTGCACTTGCTTTAAGGCATGGGTGTATTTTTATGTTTCTTCCTGTGCATGACAAAGGCGAGCTTCAATTGCATCAACTAGTTAGTGGAGTTGGGATGTCTCATTTCCCAACTCTGGTTCTTCTGACACTAGGGGCGCAGTGGACACTACACGACTGGACTGAAGAGCCTGTTTTACCCCTCAGAGTTCAAAATCGATTGTGTCATACATCTCCTCCTTCTTGGCCTCATGTTTCTATAAGATTTCCAGTGAGGCATCATTTATAGCTACGATGATGAAGTCAAAATCATTGACAATGAGTACAGTTTGCATCTTGGTCAAGGTGGCTCTAGATTTCTTTCGAGAAGAGGGTTTCGAGGAAGAAATCTTCCTCTTCTTCAAGGGATCAACCTCATCTCTAGGCGATGTTACTTCTTCTTTCTTCTACTCACCTTATTTTCCATTTCTCTCTTCTACTTCGTCATCACCCCCTCGGCCAAGTGATACTGAAGCAGTTTTTTCTGATGCCCTGCTTAAGTCTTGGACTTCTTCGATCTTCTTTCTTCTGCTAGTTCTGGGTGTTTCATATTCTTTGTGAGTGGCCTTAGAGCTATCAAGTTCAAGGACAGACATCTCTATAGGATCAGTGGGGAT
Organism: Picea engelmannii; assembly: GCA_009831015.1. Lineage (NCBI taxonomy): Eukaryota > Viridiplantae > Streptophyta > Pinopsida > Pinales > Pinaceae > Picea > Picea engelmannii. Next base: position 158,870 of record ML779858.1, read on the forward strand.
AAGGAGGTATGTTGACCATTCCTTAGTTATCTCCTTGAGGTCCTCTTTTGTGATCTTGTAGTATGACTGAAGCTCTTCCTTATGCTCATCTGTTCATGAGGTGATATAGATGAAGTGTCGATCTACACAAAACCTCATGAGGGGTTGGAACCGCTGTAGGGTGTTTTGTGTCATGCAAGGTTCATCTCAGATAGCCCTCTTCAGCTGGAGATAATATGTGTGAAATACTGCATTCGACTACCACTGTTTTCCCATATCGCTTGAGGACCAGAGCATGGTGAACTTCACAGCAAGCAGTTCGATCAGATCAATGTCCGAGAAGGTCACACCTTCTGACATCTCCCAATAAATTAATGCGATGAGGATCAGGAGCTAGCTAAAGTGGAACTCATAGCCCTAATCCTATGCTTCATGACATTCTAATTCTAGTTGATTAACTAGGTACTTTTCCCAGTTCATTTGTAGACCTTCCATGAATTTCCCTACGAGGTTAGTGAAAAACCCTATGACCTGCGTGGGTCTATTCTTCCTTACTAGATTTCCTACAATTAATTGGCATGCTAGGTGCACTACACCATTCTAGATGGAAGAAACCTTGTAGCCTCGCGTCCCCTTCTCAACATCGTCGTAGGTATCCTTGATCTTCTATGATAATGCATGATCTGTGGATTTCCCCAGATAGAAGTCCTACAGATCAGGTGCTTGCATACATAATCCAGTGATCCTATGTGTCAACGTTAGATCAATTGTGATACTTCATTCTAGACATAAGTAGCATCCATGGTAACATGAGAGAAGGAGCTTAACACAAGCATTAATCTCCTGGTTCTTTCCAAAGTGTGAGATTTTCATTACATTCAACAAGGTGGATTGTGTGAGGTTCATCTTCCACAGCCAGGGGATTATTTTTGAGTTCTTCCCCTTCATCCTGGTCAAGTATTTATATTGGGTGAACATACTATGGTTCTTGTGGTCTCCTAGGTTGAAGTTGTTGAACATCAATATTGTGATCTTATCCTATTGTGCTCTAACTGCGCATATCCCTTTCGGGAGGTACATAGTAACCATGGTGTAATTAAAATATTATGGCACATTATCATGACTCACAATGTCGGCCAGAGGCGGGATTTAGTTAGGTAAGATGGCCAGAATTAGCTTCACATTTTCTAGGTCATCTATGTGCTTGGTTCTCTTTTCTGTGACGACTCGGGATGGTCTGGATCTACGAGTGGTCGAAGGAGAGGCTTGTACTCCTCTCGTCGATGATGCTTGTAAACCCACATACATAGACCTTACTCTTTCAGTCATGAGTTTGATGAGTACCTCCTTCACAGACTCTTCTACTGCGCTAAGTTCTTCAGACATACACGCTCGTGGTTGAATATCTCGGGTTTGATGAGTAACTAATCAATGCAACGAGACAGGTGGTGATAGCTCGATGATCACTTTGCAAAATCAAATGATCTGCAGGCTCAAATAATCACATTTGGAAAAAGTGTTCTCGGTGCAAGGCTTGATGGAATAAGTAGATAACTAGGAAACGAATCTCTCCAACGGGCGAGAAGCCTTCATTAATTCATTTATGTCCATTATGGCGTGGTCCCAATGGTCTGATGGTGATCCTTCTTATCATAAATTTCGTTCTACCCATTCGGTGCATCATTCTAACAGTTATACTGTTTCCAATGGCTCTATTTCTTTGTCATGGCAAAGTGCCAAGTGGTGTTGTTCTTCTATCCCAGTGAAGTTCCAGTTTTGCAAATTTTTCTTCTGCGAAGTTCCCTCTGGAACCTTCTGTAACTTTTCAATCTTTGATCTCTTCTTACTTAGTTTTATAGATTTTTTTTCCAGTGAGATTTGTCTCAGTATTCCTCTTTCATTTATGATTCTTATCTCCTCTTGGCATAGTAACTTTGCACTATTGAGATTATTTCCTGGGATTCAGGGGCAATACTTATTCTCTATCAAGGGTAGGTGCTTCAGTCTTCTATGAGTCTTCTTGTGTTCTTTCAACTTTGACATCCAAGTTTCTATTTCTAAATAGCTTCGATATGTTCTCCTGTTCTTCAATCAAGTGTGTGATCCTCCTAGTCATGAAATCTTTTAATTCTTGCTTCTTCTGCTCTAAGAATTCTTCTTCTTTCCTTCTGGCATGATCCCTTTCAATCCAAGGTTTTCCTAGTAATATAGCAAATGGGGCGTTGTTCTCAATAAATTTAACAACCTCAAAATCTTCTTCTATTAAAGTTCCATGAGCATTCATAGATATCTAGGTAAGTCTTCCACATAAGGTTATCGACTTTCCTCTAAATAATCCTATTCCCCCCAATGAAGGAATCATAGCAGGCTTTCCTAAAGTTTCCCAAGTTCTTTCTGTCATAATATCCATCTATGTTTCTTCATCCAGAACACAGTCAATGTCGAAGTCTCCTATTTTTGCTTCTATGTACTCTTTTTCTTTGAATATTTCTGATAAGTAGATATTTCGGTGGTCATTCAGGGTTTCTTTCATTTGTAGCAATACAATTTCTGATTCTTTCTGGGGTTCTACAATGGTATTAGTGTCTTGACCTTTCTCATGGTCTTCTTGTCTCATATTCATTCTTTCAAGTTTAGCAATCATTCTAGGGAAATCCAAAACTTCATGATCTATAGCTTTACAACAAAGAAAATTGGGTCTTCTACCAGGGAATTAGTTAGCAAGATGTCCCAGTCTTATGCAACTATAAAAATGAGTTAATCCTCTCTTTCTCTTAAATGATCCCCATCCTTTTCTGTCCTAAGCACTAGCATCATGGTAGTTAACCTGCAAAAAATTATTTCTAGGATCCTGCAATCATTTATTAGTTCAAACATTCTTTCTATGCATAGGAATAACATATCTTTCACTATTCTTATCAGATCTAATCATAGAAAATATTATTTCTTCTAGATGCGCCCTAGTTTTTAGGCTAGTACCAAATTTATCAAACATGCCTAGATCCATATTCTTGAAAAAAAAAATTCCACTTATCTTACTTTCGGCAGAGAACAAAGCTTCCAGATCTAAAAAATTTCACTCTTCGTACCTCTATCAGAGCATAAAGCATTTAGATCTTACCTCTTTTCTTCAGATCTTCCTCCTTCCTTATCAAAAATCTTCTCAAGTCAAGCAGAAGATCTATGCACATATCTTTCTTTCTTTTCATCGGTTCCCAACAATCACATTTTCAGGTCCCAACAATGGAACCATTTGTTGGCACAGGGGCAGACCCAGGGCTCAACGCTACAAAAGTGCACCAACAAAAACCTATCTACTAGCCCTTTCGTCATCGCCTAGGAAGAATACGAAGTCTCACCCAAGGTAGAAGCAGTGGTGGTTGTAGGACTCCAGTGTCTGCAACCTTAGCTGGGACACAGATCTGTGATTGTAACACCTTAACAGAGAACTTAGTTATTACAGTTCGTTAATATTCATCTTTAGTTCACAATGCAGCTAAAACCTAACAATAGGTCAGCACAGTATTCACACAAAATTCACACAGATCCAATAGATTCGAGCACTAATCATACAAATAGAGATCAAATCTAGCATTCATTCACAATATCCATCACTAATCTATCATATCAGACTCATCTATCATCTAACATCACACTAAGCATTGAATCACATAAACAAAAGAACAACCAAAATCACAAAGCATTCACAACAAAGGATATATGTGGTTCACCCCCACCCTAGGGATACATCCACTAACTCTTCATCTTCTTTATCAACTTCTTTCAATCTTCTTACATGCACAAAGAATCAAAATCAACTTCGCAGAGGATAGGATATTTGCGCACCTCGATAGATCCTCCTTCCTTGAGTTATAGCACAAAGCCTTCCACGGTCTCTTACAATCACTTGCACTTAGCTCTTCAAGCCTCACATAGTATGCACAAAGCAATTATCACTCAACACTTAACACACTTGCAACATACTAGTAACTACTAGTCGGTATTCACTACTCACTATTCACTATTTCTTACATCACCTATAATTCTATTTATACATTAGCGAATAGGCCTAAGCATGGGTAACCCCATGGGCCGACATCCCCATACCCATTACATAATCCCAAAACCCAAAAAGGACCTAAAAATGGGTTGAGATCCCATGATCTCTGCTTCGTCTTGCTCTCCTACTTCGACAACCTGTCGAAGTCCCAAAAATAGGTCAAACATGACCAAGGATCCTCAAAAATTAGTCAAGGGCCAATAGTGGAACCATCAACACTGAAAATTTGTAAAGCCTTCCCTCAAAACCAAAAATATTCAAAATTGTATACTTTTCATACAATTACCAATCCCAGTATTTCTTTTGAGGACTAACAACTACTTTCCTTTACATTCGTCATAAATCCTGTAAGATCTTATCCCAAAATAACCCCAAATTCCACCTGATCGCTATAATATTTTTATGCTCTTTCAAGTCTTCCACGCTAACCATACATAACCATATGATTTCCATCTTTTCCTTTCCATAGTCCCCTATCTATCCAAATGTTAAGTGTCAGAAACAAGTAGACATCAAACACAAACTTAATATAATTGAGAAAAATAAGATGACCTTTGGTGGGGGATTCCATATCCATGATGGATAAAGTATGGGTATAGGATAAGGAATCATCATCCTTTCCCAACAAAACATATACTATCATGATTGAATCCTTACCTAGTTTATTAAAAATAGTAGAAGAGTAAAGAGATTTGGAAGTTCGAAAATTTCGTTGGTTGGCAATAAAGTGAGAAAATAATCCATTTCTCCACTTTGGTGGGGGATTCCATATCCATGATGGATAAAGTATGGGTATAGGATAAGGAATCATCATCCTTTCCCAACAAAACATATACTATCATGATTAAATCCTTACCTAGTTTATTAAAAATAGTAGAAGAGTAAAGAGATTTGGAAGTTCGAAAATTTCGTTGGTTGGCAATAAAGTGAGAAAATAATCCATTTCTCCACTTTGGTGGGGGATTCCATATCCATGATGGATAAAGTATGGGTATAGGMTAAGGAATCATCATCCTTTCCCAACAAAACATATACTATCATGATTAAATCCTTACCTAGTTTATTAAAAATAGTAGAAGAGTAAAGAGATTTGGAAGTTCGAAAATTTCGTTGGTTGGCAATAAAGTGAGAAAATAATCCATTTATCCACTCATGGGACATGTGAGAACATATTTTTCCTAGAAATTTAAATCTAAGGCAACATAGGATAGGGGATTATAAAAACGATTCTAGATTTTTATAGCAGAGATAAAATTGGTTTCTTAGTAAGTGAACACATAATGAAACTAAAATTTTGTAGCAGTTTGTGAAACATAATTGACGAATTTATGAAAATAATAGATGGCATGTATCATGGAATTACCTTGATTGGCTTCCCAAGGGTCTCTATTCCCCTTTTCAAAGGTGAACCTTCTATAAAAATCCTTGAAAATCTTCCAGGGATTAGGATTCCTCATAAAAATCAAATGCAAATACCTAGGAGGTAGAAAAGTTGTGGGACCTAGTAGATTAAGGGTGTTGTGCCCTATTCCTTATTCCTCTACATTTTTACATTATAAAAATGGCATAGAAAAATAACACAAATTTAGGAAGAATCAACACTTATCGCTTATGAATTCAGATACCCATTGGAACATAGAGACACATTTTCAAAGTTGAGCAATTTAAGTCGCAGAAGATAGTTATATACTAAGGGGTGATAATTTCAAAGTTTAGTGTTCTAAATTCCAAAAATAAATACGTTGTGAAGGAAACATTTAGAGGCAGCTTGGCACTAGTAGGGGTGATTAGAAGAGTATATTGTCTCTAATTTTATTATTTTCCACTATGTCATTAATTATATGGATAAAAATACAATAGTATAATAAATTATTTAAAATTAAGCTTTGATTATTTTCACTTAGATAGTACAAAATTGGTACCTTTAATTGTCCTATAATCATCGAGCTAGTGTATAATTGGAGCTTCATTGTTATAGTAAACAACATATATGTACTTTAACACACAATTTTAATGTGCTTCCCTTATACTCAAAAGAAGTATTACAATTGGACTGAAGAGGTAGAGTACAAGAAATAATCCTTTAGATGACCCATTAAACATAAGAAATTATATTTTACTGCATTTCCATGACAAGGTACTCTTTCATCGAAATCATTCAAAACTTGCACATAGTCTTAATTGTGTATTCATATTTATAAGGGAATTAATCCATAGTAGGTGACCTAACATGCCATTGTTTCACTATTGAACATTGACCTTATAATCTTCACATAATTTTAAAATGAAGAAGCCTCCATTCTATGCAATAAAACCTAAAATACTAAATATATAATAAATTTGTTTTTCTTATGGAAATGATTTTGTTGATCACTAAAAAGAAAAAAATGTGTGATGTCATGTGATATTACAACAATTATATGCATCTCACAAGCTATGAAAGTATCCCTAGTTTCATCTACAATAAATGATCCCTTACATAGGAGCACTAGTGCATAAGAGGCTAACATGTCACTTGGAGGAGTATAAGCGTGATGGAGGTAATAATTTAATGTACTTAAACAGTGGAAACAATGATTATTGAGAAATTACTCAAGAAATATAAATAGTAGAAAATTAAATAAGAGAGACAATGATATATAACCTATAGAAATGTATAACCCTTGCATTCATAATCCAGAAAAGTGATAGAAATGTCTACATGCCTCTTTGAGGGGGAAAAAAGTTTTAGAAGGTTGTTATAAACTCGACATCTTGGCCCCATGACCTTGTTCAAATAGGAAACATGCAATACTTAGTGAATCTTCGAGTGAGTTGGGAGAACCAATTGATAGGAAACTCGTCCAATGCAATGGGTTGATAGAGTCCATATAATTGTGTTGCTATATTTTGGGAGCCCTTGTCTTTGAGAGAGGGGAACTTATAAGGATAGAGACAAAGGAACACATGACGCCCGTTTTAGAACAATTGCTTAGAGCGATTTTTATTTATTTTGTTCTTCATTCGATTTCAATAAAAAAACCAAATATCCTTAAGTGTGTGGAGAATGGTTGTTAAAATGTTGAGTGTGCAATCAACTACATAAAACTTGAATGTGCTTGATATATAGTATGTGATTGAAGGGGTTTTGAATGCAATAGAAAACTTCATAATGTAACATTTGTGTGGCATTATGATAAGTGGTATTGCACCACCATTCAGTAAGGGGTAGCTATTAAACCAATATCAGTTTTGTTATTTTTTTGCAAAATGTAACAACATAGCACTACTTCCATTAAAAAAATCCAACCAAGGGAAAAAAAACAATTCAAATACATAAGAAATACAGATGAAAACCTCGGCAATGGAGCCACAACGATCACCCAAACTATATGATGCGTGGAGAAAAGTTATCTTTCAACATGGTTCCCAAGATGAGCTTCGATAAAATGACCACTCATGTGTTAACAAGCAACATGATAACGAGACCAGAACCAACCAACCCTCCAAATGGCCCAACGCCAATATTTGAGTGGAACAAGTATGCAACTATTTTTTATCACATCACCCATTGCACAAAAGGTTGAATCCAAAAAAATTGAAGATCATGTTTTACCATGAATTTTCCTGAGGAATACATATGCAAAGTCCTATAAGGGAGCCACAACGATCACCCAAACTCCACAATGAGTGGAGAAGACTAGTTCTCTTTCAAAGTGACTCCCAACATGAGCTTCACTACAATTACTGCTCATGTGTTAATAAGTGACATGATATCAAGTCGATAATCGACCAACCCTCCAAATGGCCCAAGGCCAATCTTTGAGTGGAGCTGGTATGCAAATCCTTTTTATCACATCACCCATCACACAAAATGTCGAATCCTAGAAAACTGAATATCCTGCAACACAACTCGTCATATATGTATGTGTCGAGGGTCTCTGTCATGGGGTCGAGGTATGATATATGTTATATATAACATATATGATATATACATTATATAAAATATATTCCATATGTGTTATATAACATATATTAACATATATGTTATATTGCATATAAAAAATATGTCAATATATGCTAAATAACATATATGTTAATATATGTTATATAACATATATCATACCCCTGACCCCACTGCATGACATATACCCCAGAAAAAACAGCTAGATTGAAAACATATACCCCGACCCAGTTGTGATAGAGACCTTTGACACAGATCCTAGATGGAGCTAGATCGATAGGCACATCACACCCTGACCTCGCTGTGACAAAGACCTTAGAAATATCTAGCTTGACAAAAGACAATATACCCTAGCTCGACAAGAACTTAGATAGATACCATCTTGGATAGACCCTTGACAGAGACTGAACCCTTGACAATAATGGGATCATGGACCAAGCAGACGAGAGACACAATGACCCTAGAAAATGTCATCCAAAGAGGTAAATTTTAATACCTTCAGAATAAATATGGGTGAAATAATCAATGAGCTCACCAATTTAGAATGTGTATGTTGTAGCAAAGAATTCCAAATATCGTTAAACCCTCTAAACCTATATAAATGGTAACATGTGTTGTGTCCTTTGAAGTTGATTTTGGTCTGCATTCAAGAATAAAATATGAGATGAGACCTAGGTTGAATGCTTTGAATTTTATAAGTTAAGAAATTCCTAGGAAGTCTGAGAATGCAAGAAAGGAGGAAACCAAGTTTCTTGAAATTTCAAAGAAAATCACAATGCCCAAAGCATTTGACTTCTTGAAAATTATCATCCCCATCAAAGAGAACCCAGATAAACTAAAAATTCTAAAGGCCCCCTCATTCCACGAAATGGAGGGAAGGACCCTATACCACAATAGCTTAACACCATTCAATCCAGACCACTCAATTTTTCCAATTTTGTTTAGGTAAATCCTCCTACTACTACCCCTTTTGATATCAATTACAAGCTCAGTAAATTAAAAATTCTTATGTCTCTTTCTAAAGTAATTAAGGATCTTGTTCATAGGAAGTGTCTAATTTTTTTGGGTTAAATGGGAATCCCTAAGGTTCATCTACCAATCCCTAGCCAACCTAGACTATAAATAATACCCCAAGACCCAATGTGATGGCTCTATATAGTGAGGCTTCCTTGCAAGAAAATCAAATCAATATACAAGATGATTCCCCTAGATAGACATTGGAAATATGCACAATGAAAATCATCAGATAGCCCCTCATTTATACATCACTCTAGAACTACAAGACCTCCATATCCATAATTTTCTCTATGATTCTACGACCTTTCATTCCCTGATGCCCCTAGAAATCATGGAAAAATTAGGCCTAGACATCACTAGGCCTTACAAAGACCTTTAGTCCTTTGATTCTAAGAGGTTCCAATGCTTGGGGATGATCAAAGAATTTATGGTAGAAATGGTGCATATCCCTAGTAAATTTGTGATGAGGGATGTAGTGATCGCTAATGTTTGCCCCCCCCTAGGTACACTATTTTCTAGACATTAGGGCACGTTTATGGGAGGGAATATCCAGTTTGACTTGTCTTATGCCACCATTATTTGTGTTGGAGGAGAAACCTGTATACTGTTTAGGGAACCTAAAATGACTCATGTGATCAATGATCCTAGAAATCCTACCAATTTCCCTTCCTAGACCATAGATAATATTTGGAGTTTCATGGTCAACAATGAACCCCTTGTTGGTAGTTATTGTATACCTTTGAGGTGTGAAGGGGAAAGTTATAGCCTTTCATAATTATAGAAATTACAGTTTGATGTTTCATGCAATAAAAAGGAAATAGGATGGGTTTCCTATCTATATCACCTTAGAGGAGAGAATTCATGCATGGATTCAAGCTAGAATTTCAATGTAAAAAAAATGTAGAAATGTACAAATCACTGATGTTGGGTTAGAGACAACAAGGAAGATGGGGGTAAAAAAACTCAAGATATTTGGGGAATCGAATTTGATCATAGGTGAAGTATGAAATAGATGTCATGCTAAGTGTTATCACATCAACTTATCAGAGTCTTGTGAATCTAGTATTTTTTCCTAAGTCTGTAATTTTTCCTGTCTCTCCTCCTTTTACAGACCCAATCGTAAGGTTTTTTCCTTTCAACTTATAGTTTTCTTCTTCTGCCTACCTGAGAGGTGTCAGCCCTAATATTTTCTATTTTCTCTGAGGTCGATCACTTCTCTCTCCTTGTGTCTGTCACAGATCCTTTTTCCTTCCTGAACCCTTATTCAGTCATCTAAGTATTTGTTTACAGAGGCCGCAGCCATAAGCACAAGAACAACACTTAGAGCGGTCTTATATGGAATTGAATCAAGCGAGTGAGCAAGTTTAGTTTGGCGGAGGAATTTTCATTTCGAAGTTCAGAGATCAATGTAAAATTATAAGCGTGGTGTAAGGTAGCTAGAGAGGTATTGGGGGGCCCCAGAGGGCCCATAGTGATAATAGTGGAGGCCATTCAATGTAAGGTGGACTAGGTCCACTATATTATTAATAAGGCCCACTATGGTAGTTAGATATAATAAATGTAAGAGGACTTCTTAGAAGATTCTACTTCTAGAAGATTCCTCCTCTAGAATGTTCTTAGGTGATGACAACACTATATAAAGGGGTTCAGACAATGTAATGGGACATGAATAAAAGTATTGTTTTTGGAGTTGAGGCTCAATAGGAGGATGCCCCCTCGAAGAGGCAAGTGAACAAGAGAGGATTCCTTCCATAATAGGATCCATTGTATGGTGTTACCCTGCCTCAAGGGTTTGGAAATAATATAGTGTGGCTTCTTCTATCTTGCTTTGTGGATCTATTCTGTATTCAATATTTGTGGTGATTATATTTGTAGATATATATTGGTTCTTAACAAGTGGTATCAGAGCACTTTCCTTGGCGTACATTGTGGGCAAATATTTTTTATTTTTTCAGATTTTTTTTTCAGAGAATAAAAAAGAGGGCCACGACATTCCAGAAATTTTTGGTATATTTCTATGCAAAATTTTTAGCAAAAGGTTGTATATTTTATTTCCTCTCAGAAAAACACCCAAGTTGAAAAAAACAATTGTTTGAAACGGAGTCTGGGAAGTCAAGATATTGAAGTTTTAAAATCTGCAAATTTTCAGGGTTTTTTCCGCGGACGACGACGCAATTTATTTTATTTTATTTATGTAGAAACTAGAGGCTAAATTTGCCCACAAAATTACATATCTGAATTCCTCTCACAATTTCACCCAATTTCAAAAAACAAATCAGCCGAAACGGAGTCCAGGAAGTGAAGTTATGAGCATTTTAAATTCAGTATTTTTTTAGGGTTTTTCTAGAAAAAGCCGCGATTTTCTGCCGTAACTTATTGTTCTAATTTTGAGGTTTTTTATGATGGCTGCAGGACCAAAGAGTTCATAGGGTTCTCAAATGGATATTTCCTCTCAAACCCTCAAATAAATTCTACAAATTACTGAAGCATTCAAATCTCAATTGTATGACACATTGGATGCTAGATTGCATGACCTTGCAGACGACCTCAATGATAGTTTTCGTAGTATTCAAGATTCATTGGATAACATGAAGAAGATATTTCTTATGGAGGAACTCAGGGATGAATATAATAATGAAATACATGCTTAGTATGATTTTGAGGCCGATTGCGATGATTATTATATGGATAGTTGTCATTTTAGGGATGACAACCACTTCCATATTTTATTTGATGACTCTACTCCACCTTTTGTAGAGAACATCAATGTCCCAAATCAGGAGCTAGTTACCAACGTCCAGCCTGCATATTCTACAATGGTATTGTTCCTTCCAGATTCATCTTTGATCATATCAAACTATGTGGATGTATATTCTTATTTGAATCCACATGATAGGTGTCAGTATTGGGAGCATCATTTTCAGTTGGTTATTGGGTGTCGATATCTTCCATGTGGGGTTCACATAAGAAATTGGACATGGGACCCTGGTTTACAATGGAGGTTGGACTACTTCAACATGGTTGCTACCATTTCTCAATGGGACCCTGGTTCTCTAGTCTACTTCAACACTATGGTCCACACTTATCCATGGGACCCTGGTATATGGTTGTACATCAAGCATTGAGGACAACGCTTTCATAAGGGGGATGTAATGTAAGGTAGCTAGAGAGGTAGTGGGGGGGGAGGGGGGGGGCATAGTGATAATAGTGGAGGCCATTCAATGTAAGGTGGATTAGGTCCACTATATTATTAATAAGGCCCACTATGGTAGCTAGATATAATAAATGTAAGAGGACTTCTTAGAAGATTCTAGTTCTATAAGATTCCTCCTCTAGAATGTTTTTAGGTGATGGTAGCACTATATAAAGGGGTTCAAGAAATGTAATGGAACATGAAGAGAAATATTGTATTGTGATTTGTATCTCAATAGGAGGATTCCCCCTCGAAATGGCAAGTGAACAGGAGAGGATCCCTTCCATAAAATGATCCATTGTATGGTGTTTCCCTACCTCAAGGGTTTGGTGATAATAAAGTGTGGTTTCTTCTATATTGCTTTGTGGATCTATTGTGTATTCAGTATTTGGGGTGATTATATTTGTATATCTATTCAGGTTCTTAACATGTGAGAATCGAGAGTTTGGAACATTTTTTAAGTTGTTTGTAAAAGATCTGAATCCCCAAAACCCGAAATCAGCAGGAGCCATTTGATCCAGCAGGATGCATGGCACCAGATCTGAACCACAGAGAAAGTCATTTTGGGAAAATTGAAGTAAGGAGTGCATATATTTCCCGGGTCCCAAAATGTTGATATTCATCTAGGCCATCCAATCCAGCAGGGATGCGTGGCACCTGATTCAAGAAATCGTGATTTCACTACTTGAAGGCTTGAGCATGGAGCATGACACGAAGTCGTGAAACACAAAATCCTGAAACACTTAGGAATTGGGCTCGTGGTCACTGCCCACAGTCATATGGAAAGGAGGGCTATAAAGAAGGGCATGTGCCTATTGGGCGGCTGACGATTAAAGTTATTTGGGGAGGCGATCGTGGCTGTCAAATTCAAAGTAGGTCCGACCGTCGATATGGACGAGACATTTTGCAAGTTCAAGTATCAGGATATTTGGAATCAAGTGGAGTGAAGATTCTCGAAATGCGAAGTCCTAAAATTTCACAAAAAGAAGCCCCAGTTCATGACCTGAGGTCATATGAAGCGATGGAGAGGATCCACTCCAGAAGCCGAGGGCGACCATATTTTAACAGGGGAAGATCTACGTGGTCTCAAGACATCGTGATTGACTTGAAGGAGTTGTGAATGTCTCCTAGAACATTCATGGGTGTCAGGCTCCATCCCGATCCCAATGAAAGTAGTTAATGAAAAGGGGGGAGGTTGTTGAAACCTCGTCTTACCCCATAAATGGAAATCATGGAAAGACGATCATATAGGAAGACTGTCAACCGAGATTTCCCCTGTCAACGGATTCTCCTACAAAGCCCATACTAATCTGAGATCGTGTCTAATAGAAGAATGCAAGTGCAGGCTGACAGAAGAAGATGCAAATGCAAAGATTTGAATGTAATAGCTAGGTCACATCTCTCATGGTGGAAAACTATTCCAAGTATAAATACTCAGTTTTGATATTTTGTTAGGTTCGATGGTAGAGCAAAGCTCTCGTATTGTAAATTTTTAAATGAAGCTTTTGGTTCTCTGGTTATGCGTTGTAGTCTGAGATTTCTTCTTAAATGGAAATCAACTTTCTTGCTTCCTCTTTTTTCCCTCTGATACTGAAAGAGTTCACGAGTGACTGATTCGCATGAATTATTGTGATTGTATTATGATGAATGTTTGATCATAGTGTTGTTATAATTCCTTTCAGTTTCTTTGAGATTTGAATTCAAGAAGATCTTGTGTTTACGTTTTCCTCCTTAGTTGTTGAAAGGGCCAGATGTCCATATGATACCTCTACACTCTCCTCAAGTTCTTCCCCCTACTCACCTTTACTACGACTTACTGACTGAAGTTAGATCAAGCCATCCTCTTCTTATGCATGCCAACCCAGTTTTCTGAGTTAAAGCGCTATAATCTCGAGACTGTGTCCATCAGACCACCCTTAAATTTATTTATTGTGACATAAAAACTGATGGGTACTGGGCTTACCTCTTTCGCAATCTAGAGGTGACTTCTAGTGCTAGCATTTCTGGCATTGTTTCCGGGGATGAATTAAAGATTTTCCCTGGGATTGAACGATTGAAGGGTGTTCTATATGCACTAAAAACCCTCAATTAAATTGTCAACCCGGGGTAAGTAAACTTAGAGTTGTAGAAAAATATATGCCAAGGTAGAAGGGTTGGTAGTAGTATAGTCTAACTAAGGAATTGGATATCTAAGGGATAATCTATTCAAGAAAACACTATTAATGGAAAAAACTACTAAGAAACTTCAACTATGTAACCTAGGTAACCTTTGGACAAGGGATCGATGAATAGTTCTAGAAAAACAAGTGAAAACCCTATTTAAAGCAAACTAGTTCATAACAATACGAAATAAGCAAAAGCAAACTATTTAAGAATAACAATAAGCAAATAACAAAAGAAAACTACTTTAACTTGCCAACCTAAATTCAACGAGAAACTACCCTATGAAAGAAAATAAATAAACAAACCAACAACTATTCTATTAAAGCAAGAAAACAAGTAAGAAAAACAACTAGCTAACTTATTAAAGCAAGTAAACAACTAACTACTCTAAGATAAGTTCTATTGCAAGTAATCTAATTAAAACTTCTCATTGATAAACTATCTAGCCTAAGAGGCAAGTGGACTATATTCTTAATTCAAACTTCAAAACTATTTCTGATTCATAAAATGAAATCTATTTAATTGAAAGCAAGAAGGACTAACAACTAACCTTTAATCTATGATAAGAAAACTACTCTCTAACCTATTAAAGAAAAATACTATCTATCCTACAGCAGCAATAAAACTATATCCTGATCTATGAAAGAAAGAAACTATATCTTCTGATCTACAAAAGAAAGAAACTATATTTTGATCTACGAAAGCAAAAAACTATCTTTTAACCTATGAAAACTCAAATATAGTGTTGGTGGTTCTGTGAATGTCTCCAGTGTCGTATGATATCTCGATGGAACTTGAAAACAAAGGATAATTCAAGAGGTATAAGCTCTACACTGATCCCAATAGCAAAGTGAAAGGTATAGATTAAACAATCCAATGATAATTTAGCCACTACGGAAACAATGTCAATTACCCTGCATATTCATGAAATTATTAACCATCAACAATATAACGAGATCATAATTATACTTCTATGATATGTAAACAAACTTCATAATTAAATTCAATTATTACCTAAGAAATATAATTGCAATCTAATTCTAGGAAAGGAACTCCATAAAGTCAAACTATGCTATATTTATCTTAATAATTCAAAGTGAAAGAAAGAAAATGCTTTAAAACATAAATTAAAACATGGTTCTAGTATATGGCAAGTAAACTAATGAATAAACTAATTAACAACTAGTTAGCAAAATCTAAAAGAAAATTAAATAGGAAATAAAAAATGAAACTAACCCTATCCATCCACAGAAGCCTTGGTTAAAGAAATCATGAAATAAAACTCTGTTCTACTCTGTTTTAACTTCCATTTTAAAAGCATAAATAAAATTCAATCTAACATCTAATTGCACACGGGGTTAGTGTATGAGTTTGCAAACTCGTTCCTAATTATAAAATCAATGCATATTAAGAAAAACCTTCATACTAACCTGCAAAAGAGAATTAAAACAGTTAACCTATAACAACAAACTATATGATAAAAGAAAAACAACAATGCATGTACAGGAAATGAGATAAAAGACATCTAAGCTATGAAATGCATAAATAACACATAGAACAGTTACCAGACTGCTGGTGCCCCCCCCATAAAATCATGGTCACTTCTCAAATGCACACCACGAGCTCAGCAAAATGATTTCACCATTAAAACTTAAAAAACACAGTCTTATACAATTTTGGCAATTGAAAAATGCAAAAACAAAGGAAAACATTTTTATCTCTATCCTCTACTTTGTCTACTGCTCCTTAGCTATTGTATGACCACCACAGTGGGATTTATAAGATTTACATACCAAGTGGCCAACCGTAGGAGGGTTGAACTACTTCTAAAAATGACAAATTACATTAACGGTGCCCTAACTGTCTAAATAGAGGGAGCCAATAATCACCCTGATCAACAACCTAAACTGAGTTGTCAAGAGTTCAGTAGCTAGACGGGATAAGCACAAGAAAACCTCATGTTCCTGATTCGCCCACCACTAGCCGCCAATACCATAACCTCCAAGTTTCCCATCATTTTTTTGCAATACGCAGTGCTGGACAGAGTGTCGGACCGGGTACCGGATCGAGTACCGGATGGAGTGTCGAACTGAGTACCGGAAGCAGAAACATGATGTGATTTTTCCCTATAACACCAAAAAACGTGAATTAGATCCTTGGAAACATAAAAACGTAATGAATTATACTCAAGATCAATATAAAATACGAATTATTCATACTTGATGTAGATCATGTCGTTTTGGCACAAAATTCTTCAAAACGATTCTCCAAAACATGAAAAACACATATGTACATTCAACAAAAGTATCTAATTACTGTCATAAAATTGATTATATCTCGGGCCCAACATTACCCCCACACTTAAGATTTTGTAGGTCCCACTGAAAACAAAATGAAATTACCCCTCATGACTAAGCTTGCTGAGGAGGATCATCTTTGGAAGCTTCTCCTTCTTGCTATGAAGACTTTTCCTTATGCCTCTTGTGTTGCTTCAGTTGTTCTTTGAGGTTGCGGTTGGATTTCAACAAGATTCTGGGATTTTTGTTTCGGTAGAGAAATGGAATGTGCAGGAGGGTTTGGAGTCCTTGGAGAGTGGGGTTTAGATGGAGAAATAGTCCTTAGATCTAATGTTTTTTTGCTAGTCTTGATTGTTAGGTGAGGGTTTACAAATTGATAAATGAATGCATCCCAAGTTTGACCCTACTTTTTTCAATTCGACTAAAACAAGGAGTTTGATAAGGCCATGGCGAAAGAGGCTATTGTGGGGGTTGGTTACATTCTTCCTCACTTGAGAGGAAATCTTATCCAATCTCTTTAAAAAGTAGAAGGGAAAATTCAATTGTTTATTGAACTGAAAGTGGGCTAACAATCGAAAATGGAAAGCATAAAAAAAACAGAGTATCTACCTTCACTATGTCAACAGGACATTTAAGGCACCATTGTGGAAAGATTTGAAAAGGACAAAGAGTATTGTATTGGAAGATTCAATGAACACCTGTATATGCTACTAAAAAAGGCCAACATGGACATCAATCTTCAGAGAAACATGACCAGGAACTACTACATCAAAAAATAGATCAGGAAAAGTCACAAAAAGTGTTCTACAAGACCACGTTGTGCTTTTGACTCTGTTTTTGGTTATCATTTTAAAAAGATGTTTTTGACCACATAAAGATGAATTTTGGAAAAAAAAAAAAAAGAGGTTATTTCTAATTACATACCAAATCACAATAACCTCTTTCATGTTTCACATAGGTATCATATATTGGGAGATATTCAACTTTCTTGGAGACCTATTTCAAAAAATAAAATTTTCCAATTTAATTTCATGTTTTAGTCATTATTTGCAAAATAGGTTTTTCACCAAATAACGATGAATTTTGGAAAACCAAAGGAGGATTTTTTTAAGGACATACCAGATAATAATAACCTACTTCAGTATTTACAAAGGTATCATATAGTGGGATATATTCAACTTTCTTGGAGGCCCATCTCAGAAAATCAAATTTTCCAATTTAATTTCTTGTTTTAGTCATTATGTTGTGGCACATATTCCAAGAACATGGGAATTAATTTCACAAAAATGAGAGAAATTTATCTTAATAAAAACCTTAACTACAAAAACCTCTCATCGTTTTTTAAATGTGTTATGGTTAAAAAGTTATAGCCCCATCTTTGACCCCTATTTTTTTGTTGCGCTTTTGTCATAGTTTTTGTTCTTTCAGACAGTTTGTTTCCAAATCAATTGTGAAGGGGTTATATGTATATTTTTTCTTGGATTAGTGACTCCAGAGTGTAGAGGAAATATTCAAATTTCCATTCATAAATTTTTCATTAAATAACTCATCGAGGAAGGCCTCCAAAACTTGTTTCTCTTCTGCTACAATTTGTTGCCACCTCTGTGCTTTGCTATGATTCTTTCAAAGTTATTTGCATTGTTTTAGATGAAACTGTCATGTTATGTTACAACTTCTTCTTATGAATGGATTCATGATCTCATTCCCATGTTGAACTCCCTGCATCTACCTTATACGCAATGACAAATCCTAAATGCTACTGAGTATACCTACCTTGCTCCATTCTATCTTTGCAACTCATCTTTTGGAAACCTTGGCCTAGCTCCCTAGACCTAGATTATCATCCAGAAAACTCCAAATAAAAACCGTACTGAGCTAAATACCTAGCCTAATACAGAGACACTTAACCTTGTTCCTCTGTTCATAGGTGTGTAACACATATCTGTAGTGAGTTTAACAATGTGTTATTGATATGTAATTATCACAAAGAACCAGTTAAGTATATGAAGTATTCTATAACATAAACATAAAAATGCACAGTAAGATTATAAAACACACAATGATGTCAACAGTATATAATTTAGCATACAAATAACTATTGATATAATATCCCAAGACATTGTAAAAAGAAAGCATGATATAATTTTGACAGAAATCCTACTTCCTCTTCTCATGGGTTTTTCTATACAAATGGGTGGTGCTTAGCATTTTTTTTAGCTCAGGAAACTCCCCCAGACTGAAGATATGGCACATCCACGTGCCATGAATTAGCAATAGTTCTTTACTGTTTTGAGAGGGGGGTTAGATTAGTTCCTCTTTTATCCACTCTTTGGAGCATCCCTTAGCTCCAAAGATGTTCTGAAATTTTTGTTTGAAAACCCTGTTATAGCTTTCTCTTGGCAACTGGTGGTGTTTAAACCAACGGTCTCCAAATCTTGGGAACTTTGTGGCTAAGGCAATTGATTCCTCAGAGACCACAAATACAGTGAATAGGAGCTGAGGCAAGATAAGAGTGTTCCATTATTATTTGTTTTGCCATCATGCTCACACAATACATTCCTCTATCTCACATTTTATAAGGCATGTAAACATAACTCTATAATGAAAATAAACCAATTAAGTAGTCTGTTAAGGAGATGTACAACAATTTATAACACACATGGAATTAGCATTTTGAAAATAAAATGACTGTTGATGTAATAGCTTATATCATGAAAACAATACACATAAATTTTTACAAAGATTTACTTCTTCTAGGCAATGTTATCATTTGTCAACTCATGAACCCCTACCCCACACCTAAGTATTGTGACACCTCCAGAGATGATTTTAGGGGATAAATTTCGCTCATGGGCTAATTTTCCATGGTTTTTCCCAAAAAAAGATTCGCTATTCTAAAAATGATTCGCCCAAATTCTATAGGATAAAATTATTTTACCTTAAAAATCACCAAAAGTTTATACAAACTATATAGAATCCTTTGAAATTTGAATATTTTTACAAAAATATCGCCAAACATTTATAGTTGGCATATGAAGGATTACTAAGATTCGCCAAGGTTTCTACATTTTAAAATAAATTTCCATCCTTAAAATCATCCCTGGACACCTCACAATAAAAAATATAGGAAACCAGTCAGTTCTCCCAATATCCAAAGATTTACAGCTTGTTAAGTGTAGAGATAAATTTCACAGATTGGTCTGACGAGACGATTAAAGGATGGCCCCACCTATAGGATAAGAGATCCTATATATAGATAAGAAGAGGTAGGCAAGAGAGTTTCAAGATAGTCTTAGAGTTAGTTCCCAATGGAAATTTTATGGATTTCATTAACCTTAGCTTAACCATACATACTTCATGTCACCTTTGTCTGCAAGTAATGTCGTACATCAGGACAAGTTTAAATTTATTATTTATTTTTGTCAGATTACCATCCTTTCTAGGTAGAATGCCCTACTGCCAGCAAGCCTGTTCAGTACTCTAATGGGTTTACCTAGTCATACCATAGGCCGGTACCCACTGCCAGCAGACCTTTTCAGTATCCCTATGAGTTAGCCTCTTACACCCTCAGAAATTGGCCCTCCATATTTTAAGATTTTAGTATAAGATTTCTTTATGAAAGAAGATTGGGGGACATCTCTGGAAAAAACTTTTTCTTTCTTTTTTCAATTGGAATGGTGTTTATGTTAGAGGATGAATTTATGTTATATTACTTAGTGATTGTCCTGATGTAAGGGGGTACTTAAGTGGACATGGCCTATATAAAGATATGACATGATCAAGTTATTTAGTGTGTAGTGGATGGTACCATTGAGAAAGAACATAAAGGTATCTCTAGGCTCAACTCACTTTCTTCTTTTGTAGTTATTGTGATGTTTCCATGACTAACTGCTAATCATACCTCCTTGTTACTCTTTAATAAATATAATTTACTTACTTACTCAGGTTTCTTGGGAAAATTGTATGAGAGACCTCTAAACTTGATGGTTACGGTATCACTTCCTTGTATAGTGGTGAATATTTTCAAGAGTGACTTGTTTTTAAAATTCCTTAAGAAAAAGACATCCTTATATAGTTATTGTGATGTTTCCATGACTAACCGCTAATCAGACCTCCTTGTTACTCTTTAATAAAGATACTTTACTTACTTACTTACTCAGGTTTCTTGGGAAAACTGTATGAGAGACCTATAAGCTTGATGGTTACGGTATCACTTCCGTATATAGTGGTGAAGATTTTCAAGAGAAACTTATTTTTAAAATGGATTAAGAATAATAAGATGGAAATATTTTCAAAAACATGGCTAACTACAACAAGTGTAACAATGTTTTTGAAGAAAATCCTTCTTTTATATTTCCTTGGAATTTTCTACCCTTGGCGATATAAATACCTACAAAGATCTCTAAAACTGTTTGCAAAAACCACACTCTAAAATATAATAAACTAAGGATATCAATGAGATCAAGTCATAGGAACATGTATATCATAGTTATTTTATTAAAATAAAATGTAAAATGAGGTTGCATTAGACTTTAAGCTAAACTAACAACATGCAACGTTTACTTACTATCCTACCCTACCTAAAAAGAAAGGGAAAATATTTATTCAAGTGTAAGAACTCTTCCAATGTAACCATGTGCAGAGTAAGATAAGAAACATACTCATATCCATATATGAAAAAATTACCGTAGTGATTACCTGGATATGAAGAACCAACCAACCTACTTGTTTTGGCATCAGAAGGTGTTGAAGAAGAGAATAGTATTGTGGCCTGATGACCTCTTGAAACCAAATTTCAATGTAATCTTGATGTTTATAAACAGTAATTTATGTGATCTCCTTCATCATGCTATGCATATCCTCTTCTTTTGGATGATTGATTTCTGAAGTACATAAAGGATCTGTTGAGACGGATGATGAGAACTCCTCAATATCAGGTCTTAGTGATTTCTCTCCACCAGAGGTAGTCCATAAGTTTTCATCTTCCTTCACAGTTTGGAAAGGAAGATCATTTTGTAGCTCATAGGACCTTGATTCTTCTAATATTTCTGGAGAGGTAGATACACTTTTGGCTACTGCCAAAATATGTTCTTCGTGAAAAGAATAAATCCTGGTTGTTGCTAGGATTTAAGAGAGTTCTTCCAAACTAATGGTCATCTTCGAATTCATTCTCCTGGTGGTGGTAAGGAAACAAAGGTTGTTTTGTTTGATTCTGTAGAGGGATCAAGTGGTCTTGCCTCATGTCCCACTATTACCGATGCTTCGACTCTTGTTCTATAGTTCTCCCTACATTTGTCTCTTTAGAGACTACTTTATCTCTTTGAGTTGAGCTAGCTCCTATTTTTTGGTATCGATCTGGGGAGCTTATAAGTGGAATGTTCCTTCCCCCAAAAAGGTCAGAAGGAACCTTGGTTGAAAGTTCTGATTTAGATTTAATGTATCTACCTTTTGGATCTCTTGGTCTATTCATGAAAGAAAGAAAAAACAAAAGAAAAATCTACCATTTGGTTTCTAGGTCTATTCATGAAAGTAAACAAAAACAAAAACAAAAACTACCATTGGGTTTGGGGGAGCCTGCAATAGCAGATGCGTAGGTTCTTACCTCTCGTCTTAAAGTTCTCCCGCCACAAATCTAATGCTAAGGTTTAGAAATGATCTAATTCCTACCTATTTCCTACCTTGAGACAACTCCCTGGCAACGATGCCAAAAATGATGGGTGTTCTATATGCACTGAAATCACACTAAAAACTCTCAATTAAATTGTCAACCCGGGGTAAGTAAACTTAGAGTTGTAGAAAAATATATGCCAAGGTAGAAAGGTTGGTAGTAGTATAGTCTAACTAAGGAAGTGGCTATCTAAGGGATAATATATTCAAGAAAAGACTATTAATGGAAAAACCTACTAAGAAACTTCAACTATGTAACCTAGGTAACCTTTGGACAAGGGATCGATGGATAGTTCTAGAGAAACAAGTGAAAACCCTATTTAAAGAAAACTAGTTCATAACAATTTAAGCATAACAAAAAGAAAATAAACCTAAGCAAATAACAATTTAAGCAAACCCTATTTAAAGAAAACTAGTTCATAATAAGAAAAATAAAACTATTTAAGCATAACAATAATCAAATAGAAAAAGCAAACTAATTTAACTTGCCAACCTAAATTCAATGAGGAACTACCCTATGAAAGAAAATAAAAAAACAAGCCAACAACTATTCTATTAAAGCAAGTAAACAAGTAAGAAAAACAACTAGCTAACCTATTAAAGCAAGTAAACAACTAACTACTCTAAGATAACTTCTACTGCAAGTAATCTAATTAAAACTTATCATTGAACAACTATCTATCCTAAGAGGCAAGCGGACTATATTCTTAATTCAAACTTCAAAACTATTTATGATTCATAAAAGGAAATCTATTTAATTGAAAGCAAGAAGGAATAACAACTAACCTTTAATCTATGATAAGCAAACTGCTCTCTAACCTATCAAAGAAAAAGACTATCTATCCTACATCAGCAATAAAACTATATTATGATCTATGAAAGTAAGAAACTATATCTTCTCATCTACAAAAGAAAGAAACTATCTTTTGATCTATGAAAGAAAGAAACTATCTCTTAACTTATGAAAAATCAAATATAGTGTTGGTGGTTGTGTGAATGTCTCTGGTGTCGTATGATATCTCGATGGCACTTGACAACAAAGGATAATTCAAGCGGTATCAGCTCTACACTGATCTCAATAGCAAAGTGAAAGGTATGGATTAAACAATCCAATGAGAATTTAGTCATTACGGAAACAATGTCAATTACCCTGCATATTCATGAAATTATTAACCATCAACAATATAACGAGATCATAGTTTTACTTCTATGCTATGTAAACAAACTTCATAATTAAATTTAATCATTAAATAAGAAACATAATTGCAATCTAATTCTAGGAAAGGAATTGCATAAAGTCAAACTATGTTATATCTATCTTAACAATTCAAAGTGCAAGAAAGAAAACGCTTAAAAACATAAATTAAAACATGGTTCTAGCATATGGCAAGTAAACTAATGAATAAACTAATTAAAAACTAGTTAGCAAAATCTAAATGACAATTAAATAGGCAATAAAAACTGAAACTAACCCTATCCATCCACCGAAGCCTTGGTTAAAGAAAGCATGAAATAAAACTCTGTTCTACTCTATTTTAACTTCTATTTTAAATTTGATTTTAAAAGCATAAATAAAACTCAATCTAACATCTAATTGTATACGGGGTTAGTGTATGAGTTTGCAAACTCGTTCCTAATTATAAAATCAATGCATATTAAGAAAAACCTTCATACTAACCTGCAAAGGAGAATTAAAACAATTAAACCATAACATCAAATTATATGACAAAAGAAAAATAACAATGCATGTACAAGAAATGAGATAAAATACATCTAAGCTATGAAATGCATAAATAACACATAGAACAGTTACCAGACTGCTGGTGCCCCCCCCATAAAATCGTGGTCACTTCTCAAATGCACACCATGAGCTCAACAAAATGATTTCACCATTAAAACTTAAAAAACACAGTCTTATACAATTATGGCAATTGAAAAATGAAAAAATAGAGGAAAACATTTTTATCTCTATCCTCTACTTTGTCTACTGCTCCTTAGGTATTGTATGACCACCACGGTGGTATTTATAAGATTTACAGACCAAGTGGTCGACCACGGGAGGGTTGAACCACTTCTAAAAACGACAAATTACGTTAATGGTGCCCTAACTGTTGAAATAGAGCGAGCCAATAATCGCCCTGCTCAACAACCTAAACTGAGTTGTCAAGAGTTCAATAGTTGGAGGGGATAAGAATGAGAAAAACCCATGTTCCTGATTCTCCCACCACTGGATTCCAATACCATAACCACCAAGTCTCCCATCGTTTTTGTGCAAGACGCAGTGTTGGACAGGGTGTCAGACCGGGTATCGGATCGAGTGTCGGACTGAGTGCCAGAAGCATAAACATGATGCAATTTTTCCTTGTAACACCAGAAAACGTGAATTAGACCCTTGGAAACATAAAAATGTAATGAATTATACTCAATATCAATATAAAATATAAATTATACATACCTAGTGTAGATCATATCGTTTTGGCAGAAAATTCTTCAAAACGCTTCTCCAAAACATGCAAAAAACATACTTACATTCAACAAAAGTATCTAATTATTGTCATAAAATTGATCATATCTCAAGCCCAACAATGAAAAATATTACTGATTCTGAAGGTGCATCATAACTCAGAACATTGAATATTGCAACTGCGCACCCGACGACTCCACTGTTACGAATCCATGGTCTCGACTGTAGCTTTCAAAGGCAGACACACGAGGTCTACTCCACAACTGCCTTTAGCAACACCTGAAGCTGACCCAGAGAAAATTATTAGAAGATGGACTACCCTTTAGGAAGGAACTTTTTCTATTGAACTAGGTATTTCTAATGATTTTCACTATCCTCTTATAACAACTCCAGTAGTTGTCTCTCATTTTCCTATTACACCATCTATTGGAGCTTCTAGAAGTTTAAATTTTAGGAGTTTTCCTGCTGATTTCCCCTCTCCTATTTTCACTACTCCTCCTATTAAATTTGTTTCTTTTATAGGGAGGGAAACCTTTGTTCCCTCGAGCCTTGAGGCCTTTTCTCCAGATCCTCAGTTGTTTCCCTTTTTTCCCATAAGCACACCTCTAATCTCCCCTACCCGAACTCCATCTCCTCTTGGTTCTCCTCCAGTTCACATCCAAATGGCGGGTTCTAATACTCCTAGGAACAGGATGGCTGAGATATTGGCTGCTAGATATGCTTTCCTCATTTTACCTCAGCCTATGAATTCACTCCCATCCACATACTACCTTAATCGCATTCCCTAGTTCACAGAAGAGGGAGACGTGACTATAGAAGACCACCTTGCATCCTTTTATAGATTTGCAGAAATTCAAGCCATCGAAAATGAATATGTGTGGATGAGAGTTTTTGTAGAGAGCCTTGATGGTGATGCTAGTGATTGGTTTAAGGACTTACCTCCTAGATCTATTGATGGGATTGTCGCTCTGGATGACTTATTCTTAAGAAGTTAGGCGAACAAAAATATCTCCTTTATTATATTACATAATTCAGAGCACTTAAAAGATAAGAAGGGGAATTTGTTTCAGAATTCTCAAAGAGATTTAATAAGATGTATAAAAATATTCCCGCTGAAGTTAAACCCACATAAACCTCTTCTAAAATGACTTATGTTAGTGCTTTTGACCCTGATTTTTGCCTCCTTTTGAGAGAAAGAAGAGATACCTCCTTGTCTCATATGCAAGATGCAGCCATTGAAGTAGAATCTAATATACTGGCAGTTGATAAGATTAGGAGTAAGGTTTATAGAGACAAAAGAAAAGGTAAGTCTGAAGGTTCAAATTCTAGTTATTTTGTTCCCCCCCCTCAAATGGATGAAGTAACCAAACTACTAAAGTCTCTTTCTGCTAGAATAGAAAGGGTCAAATTGGAAGGAAAGTAGAACTACATAAATCCCCAAAATGTTGATAACAAAGGCAACTATAGGAGGCCTAACAATACTCCTCAGATTATCCAAAGAGACCAAAGGAGAAGAGATAGAGATGACCAAAAAGTTAAGGATCCTCTCCAAAATAACCTTGTTAATGATGAATAAGGAGAGGAGGAAGAGTTTGACCCTTAAATTCATTGTCTTGGGAACACCAACTGATTTCCTCATTTAACCCAAACTGCATACGAAGAGTCTCTCATGGATAATCAATTAAATGAGTTGAGCAGGGGGGGAAAAACTAGCAGCAACCCAAATAGTTATAACCTCAGGTTTAAGAAGAAAGAAGGAAAGCCTGATGTTCCTAATCATCCCACTAGAGCAGAGAATCTCACCAAAAATGTGGTGGATAGTAGCAAAGAGGAGGTAAAACAACCCTCACCAATGGTCAAAGGTCTCATCCCAGAAGTGAAGGAGATTCTGAAACCCTCTCCCTTTTAAAATTTTGACCATGAAATTCAAAAGCTTAGAATCCCTGTACCCCTTTCTAAACTGGTCAATCTTGAAGATTTCAAAAGGAGTCTCTTTAAACTATTGCAGTCTGAACCTATCTCTCACTCCACAGACTCAGTCAATTTGCAAGATGAAAAGCCAGATGTCATATTAGGACCTTTGGTAGAAGATAGAGATGATTCCTCCCCTCCCTTATACACTTCATTAAACATCCATGATAAGGTGTTGCATATATACTTAATGGATTTAGGAGCATCCCACAATATTTTTCCTAAGATTGTCATGGAAGAACTCGGGTTGGAAGTCACAAAAACCTACCACGACCTGTATTCTTTCGATTCCAGGAAGTTGAAGTGCCTTGGGGTTATCAAATACCTAGCTATGTCCTTGTTCCAGCTGTCGATGAAGAGCATAGTCATGGATATCGTAGTGGATTATGTTCCCCCTAAGTTCGGAATTATCCTATCTAGATATTGGATAAAGAGACTAGGGGGAACCTTGCAGTTGGAACTTTCATATGCCACCATTCCTGTGTTTGGGGGTGAACAAAGGAGACTTTACAAGGAAGCGCAACTAACGTACATCATCAGTGATGAAGCAAAACCCATCAACCATCCTATTTTTTCTTTGGAAACTGACTTAGGATCCAACATATTGCATCTCACAGATGCTTCTGAAGCTCCTCTTGAAATAAAAAAGCAACCCATTTCTTTTCATGAAACACCTCACCCAACTACTTCTTTGTGGAAGATGTTCTTCGACGGAGCCTCTTCTAAGAAACGGTTGGTGTTGGAGTGGTTTTTATGTCACCTTGTCAAGAGGCTATACCTTTTTCCTATAAACTAGAATTTGAATCCCTTTGGATTGGACCCTTCAAAATTTCTGAGACTCTTTCAAATAATACTTACAGGGTGCAGAATTTGGAGGGTGACAGAGTTTTTAGTGGCCATGTAAATGGGCACTTTCTGAATTTTTTTTTTGTTTAAATACACAGTCGACATCCCACCATTGTAAATAACATTATTGTTTTATGTTTATTTTGTATTTAATAGGAGACTCCATATCCCAAAGCTAAGGCTCTGGAACTACTTGTCCTTGGCAGCTCGCAGGGAGCATGCCATCCCCTGTGGAGCCAAATGTTATCACATAAACTTGTCAGAGTCTTGTGAATCTGGGGTTTTTTCCTAAGTCTGTAATGTTTCATGTCTCTCCTCCTTTTGCAGACCCAATTGTAGGGTTTTTTTCTTTTCGTCTTATAGTTTTCTTCTTTTTCTTGCCTGAGAGGTGTCAGACCTGAGATTTTTTTTTTCTCTAAGATCGATCACTTCTCTCTCCTTGTCTCTGTCACTGATCTGGTTTCCTTCCTGAGCCCTCAGTCATTCATCCAATTATTTGTTTACAGAGCCCACAGTCGTAAGAACAAGTGAAACACTTAGAGCGGTCTGATATGGACTTGAATCAAGTGAGCGAGCAAGTTCAGTTTGGCAGAGGAATTTTCATTTCGAAGTTCAGAGATCAATGGAAAATTATAAGCATGGGAATTAGGAGTTCATAAATTTTTTGAAGTTGTTTGTAAAATATCTAAATTCCCGAAACCCAAAATCAGCAAGAGTCGTCTAATCCATCAGGACACGTGGCATCAGATCTGAACCATGTAGAAAGTCATTTTAGGAAAATTGAAGTAAGGAGTGCATAGATTTCCCGAGTCCTGAAATGTTGAGGTCCCAAAATGTCGATATTCATATGGGTCATCCGATACAAAGGGGACATGTGGCACTTGATCCGATAAATCATAATTCCACGACTCATAGGTTTAATCATGGAGCATGACATGAAGTTGCAAAATGTGAAATCATGAAATGCCTGGGAATTGGGCCCATGGTCACTTCCCATAGTCATATGGAAATCAGGGCTATAAAGAAGGGAATGTGCCTATTAGGCGACTGGCGAGTAAGGTTATTTGGGGAGACGATCGTGTCTGTCAAATTCAAAGTAGGTCTGACCATCGATATGGATGAGCCATTTTGCAAGTTCGGGTATCAGGATATTTGGAATTGAGTGGAGTGAAGATTCCCGAAATGTAAAGTCCCAAAATTTCACAAAAATAAGCCCCAGGTCATGACTCGAGGTCACATGAAGTGATGGAGAGGAGCCACGCCAAAAGCCGAGGGCACCCATATTTTCACAGGGGAAGATCTATGTGGTCTCAAGGCGTCGGTATTGACTTGAAGGAGTCGTGAACACCTGCTGGAGAATTCATGGGTGTCAGGATCCATCCCGATCCCAATGAAAGTATTAAATGAATAGGGGGGAGGTTGTTGAAACTTCGTCTCACCCCATAAATGGAAAGCATGGAAATATGGTCATATAGGTAGACTATCAACTGAGAGTTCCCCGGTCAACGAATTATCCTGCAAATACCATACTGATCTGAGGTCACGTCTGATAGAAGAAAGAAAATGCAGGATGACAGAAGAAGATGCAGACGCAAATTTTTGAATTTAATAGCCAGGTCACATCTCTCATGGTGGAGAACTGTACTGAGTATAAATACTCAATTTTGATATTTTGTTAGGGTCGATGGTAGAGAAAATCTCTCGTATTGTAAAGTTTTAAATAAGGCTTATGGTTCTCTATTTATGCGTTGTAGTCTGAGATTTCTCGTTTAATGACAGACAATTTTCTTTCTCCCTCTTATTTCCCCCTGATACTGAAAGATTTCATGAGTGACTGATTCACATGAACTATTGTGATTGTATTATGATGAATGTTTGATCATAGTGTTGTTATAATTCCTTTCAGTTTCTTTGAGATTTGAATTCAAGAATATATTGTGTTTAAGTTTTCCTCCTTAGGTTGTTGAAAGGGCTAGATGTCCATGTCAGACCTCTACACTCTCCTAAAGTTCTCCCCCCTACTCACTTTTACTACGACTTACTGACTGAAGTTAGATCAAGACCTCATCTTCTTATGCATGTCAGCCCAGTTTTCTGAGTTAAAGCACTATCAGCCCGAGACTGCGTCCATCAGAACACCCTTAAATTTATTCATTGTGAAATAAAAACTGATGGGTACTGGGCTTACCTATGCCGCAATCCAGAGGTGACTTCTAGTGCTAACACTAAGCATCCCCTATGAAAAGAATAAGAGAGCTTCCCAATTGGTTGTCAATTTCATACCACATGATCTGGATCACCTCTCTTATTCCATTCAGGTCCTGCATAGAGATTCCATCCCTAATAATATAAAACAATATAAGTTTTTTGAAGATGAAAAATATATTAAAAGAATCATGAAATCTAATAGATGAATATTCAAATTTTAATATAGATGTTGATTCAGATGAATATGGATAGCACTAGTAGATAATCATTCTATAGATCAATAATGGATTGAAATGTTTAGAGGACATAAGGTTATACAACTCAAAATCACTTTCATTTAGAGAAGCTTGGTTCCATTGGAAAGGATTCTCAACTCACATGATGTACCTTAGAAACCCTCCATGAAACCAAAACCATTAGAAGAGAAGGACTGCAACCTAGGCATAGAAGTTGATCCAACATTCATAAAATTATCAAAGATGAATTTATCCCCTATTGGATGTTCCTCTCTTACTTCTTCTTGGGCTGACCCAAGTTCATATCTCAACAGGTTTCCAACAAAACCCTCAAAACTATCGGCCCTCCTGGTAAACCAAAAGGCAATGGTACAGGGTTCACATCGCAGTCTCACATGAGATAACGTTTATGGGTGACTCCAATACCCAAGTGTTTGTAGTATAGGAGTGAGTGGAGATCTGGGATGGTTTTTTTCCTTCCTTATGCATTATCCTTGTTAATTATTCAAGTACTTCTATGTTTTATTCATCTTTAAACCTATGCATGGATTCTAATATATCTAATTTAACCATACATTCATAATCTAATGATCAACAAAAAATAAACATTCATCAACAATCACACATAACACAAGGTTTAACTTAGTTCACCCCCTCCTGGGGATACATCCACAAAGATCTAGCTGCTTTTCTCTTTTATTTAATCTGTTGGAAAATCTTGCACTGTGTGCATTACATGTTCAGTAATATAATCAAGAGTGAGGGTAAGAAACCTATGTGAGGCTGACTAAATCAAACCAAGCTCCTAACCTATGATCCAACCCTCAAAGAATACCTTACTAGACTCTTCTATAAGACTTATTATCATTACCAACTTACATAATAATCATCTCTCTCTGTTATGATATTAACTGACCTCTCTGTATTTCTCATCTCACACCTATTCATATATATATCTCTATCTCTATCTCTCCTAGACCTCCTAGGTTTGTATTTATACTATTTTATTGGTTTTTAGCCATTAAAATATTGTCCAAAACCCTAACCCTATCATGGTTAGACTTGTCTTCATGTGCACCACGTTTATTTTCCTCCTACATGTTGCTTTTCCTTCATTTTCTACATGTTTCTTTCTTTCCACATGTTGTGCGTGCTCCAAAATTAGCTCTTCCTTTCCAAAAATAGGTCTTTCCAAAAAATCGATATTTCTCCAAAAATAGGCCCATGCCAAAATTATACTTCCTTCTCAAAATAGGCCTGCGTCAAATAGGCCCCCCAACACTGACATTGTGTCTTTTCCCAATCCATTTAGGTGGTGCACGATCCTTGTACCACCTTTTCCAAAATGTGGAACTTTTCTGCTAGTTCCTTTCCTTTTTCCCTCATCTGTGTAGATTTTTCTGTTAGCGCCTCAACTGTCTGTGATGTTATCTCTTCCTGTAGTACTATTAGGCCCTCTAAATGTGTCTATTACATACTCTTATTTTCTTCCTCTAGCTGCATAATCATCCGTGTTTCTTATTCCTCGAGGGGTTCCAATTGGGCTTGTATTTATTTCTTATTTGTTTACAATTTCTTTAACTCTGTCTGTAGAGTCTTCATTTCTTTAGTTCCCTTCAAGCACTCTGTAATACTCATTTTCTTTTGTCGTTGCTTTAGCTCATGTATGGAAATGTTGATTTTATCCTCTTGTTGGTCCCACTATTGGGCCTTTTCATCTTCTTCTAAAATGGTCCAGATCTACACAGTTATATCGAACAACTTTGTGACTTCCCTCTCTTATTTTTCCATCTCCACTACCTAGAGTGTGGATTGTTGCTACCTATGTTCTCAAACCTCCAAATGAGTCATAGGATTAAGATTTTATTTGAGCTCCTTGATTTCCTACCTAGATCACTCAATTGTTTGTGAAATAATTTTTAACTTTTCCTATACGCTCCTTTCTAGTGCTTGTGTGTTGTCTTGTATGCAGTCGTATAATGTTTTAAACCCAAGTTATATCTTATCAGTGCATTTTTTCTCCTCCTCCTTCTCCAAGGTTAGTTGGTTTCACATGATTTGTAACATTTCTACGACTCCCCTACCTACCTCCAAGTTCATCGCATATCCATGGGCTCTGGATTGCACTTCTTGCATTATGTTGGCCTGGAGTTCGTATAGTGCCTTAGTGGGTATCTGTGCCATGAAGACTTCAAATTTATCAAATTCCCTCATGGGTTTCTTCTCATTCTCATGATCCATTCTGATCATTTGGTGAGTGACTGTGAATATCTCTCTACCTTTTACTACCAAGAGTACTATCTCCTCTCCTTATTTATGTGCAGGGGGTCATTGTGTATTTTCCTGTTGTTGTGTTGTGGCCTGTGGTACTACTTGAATCCATAGTTTTTGTAGAGTTTCATGGAATTCTATGATATTGGCCATGATCTCTTCTCTTTGAGCCTCTCGAATATGAAACATATCTTTCTCCTTGTCTTGGACCTTGTCTGTGATGAGCTCAACATCATCCTTTGTCATGGTGATGATTGGTTATTTCGTGATATATTTCCTATTTTTGTGCATCTCTTATGTCTACGATGTCTTCCTTTTTGTTTGTGGGGGTTGCAACCCACTCATTGTAACCTGTACTGTTTCTTCACCAGCATGTGATGTGTGCCTCATTTTGGCATCCTGATGGCTCTCTATCCTAGGCACTATTGTTTTCCTTGGTCTTTTTGTCACTTCACTTCTTCTCAACAGTTGATTCCGAACTACATCGTTTCTAGTGTTATCGGTTGCGCTATTTCTTTTTGTTGAGGAACCTACTTCAACATTTTCTTTGGGATTGGTGGATTGTGTCATGATTGGATTTATTGTTGGATTTGATATTGGCAGCTTCCACTATGCAGGCGAGTCTCTAATTATCCAATCAACTTCTTCCTTGGTGATGAAATATTGCATCTCCATCCATGCCTTCTTTGGATCCCTTACGGCCTGGATCCACATGTGATTCCTGGATGCCTTGAACCTAGCTATCCCTTATATTTCTTGAATTACCTCCATAGGAATGTGCCACACATTGGTTGTGTGTTGTTGTATTTCTTATAGTAACATTTCAAATATTGTTTTATTTTCTTGTTTATTTTTATTTTCCTTGGCCTACCAGAGGGACTCATATCTGGCCACATACCATTTTCCTTTCCTATCCAAAAGGATGAAAAATTTGGCTCCTTCCATCCTACCAAGGCTATATGAATGATTAGATGAGAGTAATGGAACTTGGTTCCATTATCTTGTGCATCTCTACAATCAACCAAAAATTGGTTCAGAAGATAGGGTGACCAAATGAACATCACTCCTTTCACGAAATGCACAACTATTACTATGACTCCTGCTGGAACTTTTTTCTTTTCTGCATTTCCTCAATAGATTGAAATCCATAATCTTGTTGGATAACGTCATCACATTGCCATTAATGTCCTTGAGCAAAATTCCCATGTTTCCCCTACTAGTGCCAAACTATGCTTTTACCAGCTCACCGATTTCCTTCTCGTGTGCCTTGTTATCCAAGTACTTATCTAGTTGTGTGTTGACTGTAGGTAATTCTTTGATCTTGGTGATCAATGCCACATCCAGCTATACTAGTTTATCCATCCAAAGGATGTCACCATGTACCCTAGATACTAACTTTTTTATGCAGAGCCTGGTGTTTTTACCACACCCAAAGTACAGTATATCCAAGAGGTTCATTATGTTGGAGTTGCACAACCTCGTTATCCACTACACAGGCTCCATTATCGATTTACCTAGGGGTCTAGTTTCCCCTTTGTTTTCTAAATAGGTTTCTTCGACCAAATATGGGAATTTGGTCGCAACGTGCACATAGTGGTCCGAGTACCAAAGTTTTGGTACTTTTTCAAGAATATTGTACATGGTAACCATTGCATCTGGGAGATATGGAAGTGCGATGTATGTGTGATGTATGTGGCATTCTGTGCCTTTCTTTTTTGCCTAATAGAATATGGGCCTGCCTCTGTTGTTTCTGCGTCCTCTTCTTCCCTCTCGGAGTCCGATTGGTTAGTGATGTCCTTGACCAACACCTCTTCTCCATCACGGCCCTGTCATTGACCCGTCGTTTCATCAGGTTTAGCGAGTGTTTCAGGATTAGGGTTCGGGATACCATTCTGGGTCCCAAAACTCTGCCCTACTTCCCCTTGCGGCACTGTCGATGTTTCCTATTCAACCCATGTTAGGATGATTGAATCTATGTATTAAGTGGTGACATATTCAATATCAACCACATTCTCGGTTTGTCTCATTCATTTCTTGTGCCTTTGGCCCTGTCGAGTAACCCATACATATTGGCCTACAACATCAAACTTTTGTGGTGTCATCTTCTATCCAATTCGCACTCTCGCTTGCTTCTTCATACATTTCTAGCTAGGGAAAACACTTTGTATCTTGATTTGTGCTAAAAAATCACTAAGTGTTGAACTAACATGTGATTTTCACCCTTTATAGACCAGGTCATAATTGTTTTTCATTTTTTGCGTGCATTTGCACCGAGTGTAGTTTTTCCTGCACGTGTATTATTTTCGCACTTTCCCATGGTTCGGTCAACTTATTCTTCTTTTTGTGTTTTTATTCTCTTTCTATTTTTGTATTCATTTTTTTTTCTTTTCCCCCTTTTTATTTATTTTTATCATTTTTCTATCCTAATATCTACTATAGTACACTATATACATGACTTTCTTACTACACTGTAACTTTTAAGGGTTAGTAGGTCGATTTTCCATGTACGGCTTCAGTCGACTACCATTAATCATTCCTTTCAGTGATGTTCCTCCCAATTCCTTTAGTTCTATAGATCCCCCATCTGTGACATTATTTACTTCATATGGCTCTAGCCAATGCATTCGAAACTTACCAGGGTGTTGGAAAAATTTGTTTTCATAGAGAAGAACTAAGTCTCCCTATTTAAAGATCTTATTTTTAATATGTATGTCATGCCAGGATTTGTACCTTTCTTTCAGTACTTCCTAGTGAAATCCTGCCATAATCATTTCCTCTTCCATTTCCATTAGTTGTCTTAGCCTCTCCTTTACTATGCCTCTTTATGTCATGTTGGTAATTGTTGTTACGCGCAAACTAGGTAGCAAAACTTCTAGTGGCACCACTACTTCCTACCCATACACCAGTCTGAATGGTGTCTATCCTGTCAACTTCTTACATGTGGTCATGTATGCCCATAATACTGCTGGTATTTTCAATTCCCAATATTCCATGTTAACATTGCAAAGTACTATTGGTATTTTCAATTCCCAATATTCCCTGTTAACATTGCAAATCTTAGTCAATGAATTTTCCAAAATCGTATTGAAAGCTTCTACTTTCCATTTGCTTGAGGATGATATGGTGTAATCCTCTGGTGATAGAATTGAAACTCCACATTCATCGCCCTGATGGTATTATTAATAAAATGAGTTCCTTGGTCACTCATTAATATCCTAGGACATCCAAATTTGGTGATTACTTACTCAAATAAGAAGTGTGTTGCTATCTTTGAGCTACAATCTTTGACTGGTGCTACTTATTCCCATCTCGCTAATTATTCAGTCGTATCAATGATATATCTAGCTCTTGACCTTTTTGTTGGTGGATTAATAGGTCCAACAAAGTCTATTTCCAATTTTTCAAATACCTGCTTAGTTACTTGTGGTCTTAGGGGCATCTCATCCCTTCTATTGGTTTTTCCAACCCTTTGACAAACATTGCAGTTCTAGAAATATTCCTTGGCATCTTTATGGATTGTTGGCCACCATAATACTACGCATAATACCTTTTGTGCAATGGATTTTCCTAGATAGTTTCCTCCAGATGTACCTTCATGAGCTTCTGCCAAAATTATGGGCTATTCATGTTCCAATAAATACCTTCTCAAAATACTATATGCGCCCATCTTGTATAAATGACCTACAATGAGTTTATAGTATGCATATCTAACTACTATGTTTTTCTTCTGCGCAGTGCTAAAGTCTTGTGGCGAACCTCTATACTTAAGTATTCAATAATATCAACAGAGTATTCATCAACTATATCTACTGAAAATAATTGTCCATCAGGGAAGTTGTCTTCCAAATTAGTAGGTTCTTATCCCTTGGTTACCCTTGACACGTGATCAGGTTCTGCATTCAGCTTCCTTGAATTGAATATCATTTCAAAATTAAATTCTTGGAATAATAATATTCATCTACATATCCTCCCCCATAAAGCTGGATTGTTGACTAGATATTTGAGGCCAGAATGGTCTACATACATTTTAAAGTGTTTATCCAGTAAATAGTGCCTGAATTTATGAAGTTCATATACCATATCTAGGCCTTCTATTTCTATGGTGTTGTAATTCTTTTCATATTTTGACAACTTTTTGCTTGTAAAGGCTATAGGATGGTCTAAGTCCCATGCTCTTGGCTACACTAGAAATGCTCCAAGTGCTATAGTTGATGCATATACATGCACATGAAATGTATTTTCCCAATCAGGAAATACTAATATAGGTGTTGTCACCATATTTTCATTTAGCGTGTCCAACCCTTGCTGAAAATTCTCATTCCACTGAAATCCGGTGTCCTTCTTTATCATTGTTTCCATTGGTGCAGTAATTTTCACATACCCCTTTATAAACTTCATGTAATAGCCTGTATGTCCTATTGTTTCTCTTAACTGATGCACTGATTTTGGTGGTGGTAAATTTACAATGAATGCAATCTTAGTAGGGTCCACTAGTAAACCTTGTTTACACACTATATGTCCCAACAATATCCCAAAAGGTGTACCAAAAATTCATGTCTTGATTTTCAATGATAACTAACATTGCCTGCATATTTACAACATTAGTCTTAACACTTCTACATGGCATTTTAATAGACTATATACAGTCCATTCATCCAGATATACTTCTAGAAATTGATATATGAATTCCTTGAAAGAAGCTATGACTACCCTTGAAAATATAGCTGGTGCATTCTTCAAACCAAATGCTATGACTTTATATCAGTATGATCCCCATTATGTGGAAAAATTAGCCTTATACTTGTCCTCTGGAGCTATTTTGATCTGATGGTAACCTGAGAATCCATCTGTAAATGAAGATGCTTCTTAGCCTCCTACATTCTCTAATAATTCATCTATAAAAGGGGTAGGGAAAGGGTCATGTAAGAAAGCATCATTGAGTTTCCTAAGATCTACACAAATCCTTATCCCCCCTTGCTTATTTTCTTGGACTACCATAGGACTGATCCATTTAGATTCCTCTATTGGTTCTATGATACCAACTTCCAACATTCGGTCAATTTTTTCTTTCACTTTCTATTTATACATTGGATTCATCCTGTAAGGTCTTTTCCTGACAGGTCTAGCCTCAAGTTTGAGGGTTATCCTCATATCACCTAGCTCCCCTACTATTCCTTTCATATCTATAAAGGTTGTTGGAAATGAATCATTGTATCTGCATAGTAACTCTGTTATTCTTTCTACTGTTTTCTCATCCCAGTAGTATCCAATACTTGCCATTTTAGGATTTTCATTTGTCCCAATGTTAACTTTCTTAACTTTGATTGGTGCAAAAAATACTTCTAAATATAGAGATGGACCTTCCACATATCTCTCTCCAATATTTGTAATCATAATGTTGCGTGGGTCATCTTAATCTGGTGCTTCTTCTTCAACATGATAGCATGAGAGTAAGTCTTTAACTGTCTGTCTAATCTATTCTTGATATTCTATCATGATTTAAACCTATGGTTCATCAATAATTGCCACTCCCCATATCATCTTCAACATTGAATTAATGTTGGGGTTCTCATGTTCAAATGAGAAGGTTAGTACAAAATTTTGTTGTAACCTTGTCCATTATGTAGTGCCTCTACACATCTCCTAGTCTATGTACTAGTTCCCTAAGATAAGGCTATTCCTCTAATGGTGTCATCCTCCATTGTATTCTGCACTTCTCCAAGTGTTCAAATGATGTGCCTTTCCCATCATACTTATGGACTCTATTTCTCCTCGGTTACATGCAAAATCTAATGCGCAATAGTTGTTTACATTGATACTAGTCCTGAATTGTTTCTTTGTGTGCACCCCACCATCTTGCAGGTGTTTTCTTGAGTGAAATATATAGG
The DNA here is from genome assembly GCA_009831015.1 of Picea engelmannii. Classification (NCBI taxonomy): domain Eukaryota; kingdom Viridiplantae; phylum Streptophyta; class Pinopsida; order Pinales; family Pinaceae; genus Picea; species Picea engelmannii. Next base: position 197,073 of record ML779858.1, read on the forward strand.
GCTAAGATGCTATGATTTTCTAACACATACTCTTCATCATATATTGCCAAGAATTCCTCTAAGTCATTTAGCCCATGAAAAATGGGAGGTTCTCTTATCTCTGTACCAACCCATCTTACTGCACAATCTATTCTTGCGCACCTCCTTGTGGAAACTTCATGTAATCATTGGTACCAATTATCCAAACATGTGTCTAAGTGAGAATCACATGATGTAATGCTTCTCTAATTGAGTACCCCATTTGCAGTTGGTTAACATAATCCTCCTCTCATGTGGTGGTTCTGTACAACTGGTTTATTTCTTCTATATCCAAACAAGTGGCCTCTACAAACCTTTCTCCTTCTGATGGATCCAATGATGCAATGAATCTATATTATCTTGATTCAAAAGTCATTTTTCTTATATTTAGGTTGATTATAGCCTAGTTATCAAATGTCCAATCTAATCCATAAAATGTTGGGTAAGGTGTTGTTCCATCTACTATCTCTATTACTTCAAAATATATCATAGTGCACACTCCATCCAAATCTAATGTCACACCTTTAAGCCTTCCAATTGGTAACACTCTATGTTGATTTTCTAGTTTCAACTAGACAGGTGAATAACCTAGTATGGTTTCTCCTATGGTTTCTCCCATACACTACCATGTATTCTTAAGTAATACATTTACTTCAGAGCCTAAGTCCAATATAATATCTCCCATGTTGAAATCCCCAATATTATCATTTAGTTTGAATTCTATGCTTGTCCTTCTTCTTGTATGGAGATGATTGATTGTTTTCTTCTCTAATTTCCCTTCTACCTCTGTGTTTCATATTTCTAGTAGATTTTGTAAATACCTTAACAGATTATGGATCATTCAATAACTTAACACATGATTGTATAAAAGTATTTATGGTACTTACTTGCTCTAAAGGTTTTCCTTCACTAGTATGGTCTGTTGAGGATGGCACCTCATACATTGGTGAGTTCTGAGTTTTTTGCACGGATGGTGTAGACACAACATTTTTCTTGATAAACTCTTGTCCGACCTCCTTAATTTTTCCTTTTCTTTTCATGCATCAAACTTCTTCTGTGGATCAATATTCTTCTTAACCCATTGGTGTTGCACTGGATATTGTTTTGTTGCATAATTTTCTATATTGGTTCCACCTCAAGTGACTATATTGATGTTTATCCCATCGTCCCTAGATTCTGCAAAAATCCACTGGACATTATGGTTGCTCTGGTTCCTTTTTTCTTGGATATTTCCCAAGAGTATTAGACAGTGTCATGTGTCATGGTCTGTTGTTCCACAGTACATACATGTCACCGGTGGAAGTGGATAATCCATTGGAAGTTGTGGCACACTACTAGTCCTCTGCCTAATCCAAAACCTCATCTTCCTCATCCTCCACCTCTATATCCACCTTATGGTGGTGGTACCTCGCTGAACTAAGGTGCATCTTGTCCTGTCATTATTTATTATTGCACCCTATAAGTATCTAAATTTCTTTCTCTAATCAACTCCATCGTTCTACAATCCTTATCATCATGACCCACTGACTTGAAAAAATTGCAATATGAACTTTTGGGTACTATCTTATACTTCTGCATCATTGGACAATCATAAGAATCATGCCCATGAATTTTACAAATCTTGCACCATGGACCTCCTATTGGTAAGGGATTTGGTACACCTATTTCCATATACTGCGCAAAAGTTGGACATTTGTTCTTATGATGTCCTTCTGTCCTACATAGGGTACACCAAAAAACTTATCTTTTCTCTTTTCCCTTATTCTAGTTAAGTTGAAATGTTAGATTCTTCAAATCCTCCTTCATATCCTCTATTGTTGGATCTATCTTATGATACTGGTAATCTTCCAGTTGTAAGGCTTCCTACAAAGCCTCTTCTTGAGTTTGCAATTTTTTTTGTCTTAATGGGTATTTCAAGTGTGGTAACAGTGAGTTCACAAATAAGTGCCTATGTTTCATGTCAGTAATCTCATATTTCAACTTACCTTTTAGACGTTTGAACCTCTGATCAATCTCCCAAATAGACTCACCTGATTTTTTCATGATTTCAATCATTTTATTCATGTACTAGTCTTCTAAGTCGGGCTTCTGAAATTCATTTACCAATAGTTTTTTCACATCTGCAATAGTATTTGGTACTCCCTGTGGATTGTTTACATATAGGCTCATGTACTAGTCTAGTGCGTGGTATCTTAGTGTGATAGCTAACTGCGTGAATTTTGTATCCTCATTTGTGATTTTATTTTCTTCCTAGATATTCTCACAGATGAATAAGTGCTTTTCAAGGTCCTCTGATGCCTCTCCCCAAAATTATGGTAATTTGATTGTGGGATCATGTCCTACCATTTTTAACTATCTTGAACTACTGCCTCTGCACGGTGTAGAAAATTGAATGTTACTTATTGAACTAACTCCCCCAATTGATGCTTCTTGAATGGATCCCTGTCCTGTTGCTTTTCTTCCACTAACATTTGGTTGTCTAAAAGACGGTGTTCTTTCTGTTGTATTAGTCGCACATGGGTTTGTAGGTTCCACAGTGATGGTGATATAGATCGAAGTTCTTCTTGTTGTTCCTGACCCTAGACCTCTTGTTTTCCTTTCATACGTTGCACGTAGGATTTCCCCAATCTGCTCCACAACCTGAACATCCTCTACCTCCTCTTCATCACTTGCCAAGCCCTCTTTATCGGCTATGACTCTCTTCTTGTTATTCATTTTATATTGGTAGGGTACTCTGATGGACATATTTCTATATTTTTCCATTATATTATTTATCTATTCTTATTCCATCATTATTGGGTCATTGGCCTCCTTATTCTTTCCCTTATCCATCTCCTCTTCCATATCTCAACCTCCTTTCAGTGCTTCCCCCCTTCCCCCGTGCACACAGGGAATTTTAGTTGTCTAATTCCATTGTAATCACATCATTGCCATATAGTAAAATATTGATTGAAGTATACAGCACTATGATGTACCTACCTCTAGGTCCTTTTAGAAAATCCTTCTCTGCTATGGTGTAAGACTTCATGGTATCTACTGCAAATTCGATGATAAACCTTGTAACAATATTGTACTATGCACGTAAATGTTTTATTATATCGTTGTAACTTCTTGATATCCACATGATTCCACTCTAGCTGTCTGATTCTATTTTTAGGGTGGTTTTCCTTTAACCTCAATAACCACTCCTACAACAAATGAAGGAAATCACAAAAAAATACCTCATGCAGGTCACTAAACATATATTTGTCGAGATATTTTCACGGTGTTAACTTAGGGTTTCTTTATTCCTTCTACGCAAACTCAAGTTCCTTTATTTTCAACCATCTTTCAATCTCTTCCTTCATTAGATTCCATGGCCTGAACATTCCCTTCTATACATTTATTCTCCGTGTGTTTCTTCCACGGATCCCATCCACTCAATCCTATGCAGTTCCATCCAGAAACAGAACCATTTGTTGTTTGTTCCTCTCTTACTTCTTCTTAGGCTAGCCCAGGTTCAGATCTCAATAGGTTTCCAACAAAACTCTTAAAACTATCGGCCCTCCTTGTACACCAGAAGGAAACGATGCGCACAAGATGAAAAACATAGTCTAATCCAAGATAAATTTTATGAGTGACTGAAATACCCAATTTTTTGCAGTCTAGGAGTGAGTGTGGATCTTGTATGCTGTTCTTCCTTCCTTATGCATTATCCTTGTTAATTATTCAAGCAATTGTATGATTTATTCATCTTTAAACCTATGCATGCATGCTAATATATCTAATTTAACCATTCATTCATAAGATAATGATAAACAAAATGTAAACATTCATTAACAATCACACAGATCACAAGGTTTACCATGGTTAAACCCCCTCCTGGGGCTATGTCCACAAAGATCTGGATTCTCTGTTCTTTTATTTAATCTTCTGCAAAATATTTTGTTGTGCGCATTACATATTCAATAATACAATCAAGAGTGAGGGTAAGAACCATTTGTGAGCATGAATATATCACACCAGGCTCCTCAACCTATGATCCAATGCTCAAAGAATACCTTACTTGACTCTTCTACAAGACTTATTATCATTACCAACTTACATAATAATAAACTCTCTTTGTTATGATCTTAATTGACCTCTCTTTATCTCTCATCTCACACCTGTTCATATCTATCTCTTCATATATCTCTATCTCTATCTCTCATAGACCTCATAGGTCCTTATTTATACTATTTTATCATCTTCTAGCCACTATAATCTTGTCCAAAACCCTAACCCTATCATGGTTAGGCTTGTCTTCTTGTGTGTCGCGTTTCTTTTCCTCTTGCGTGTTGCTTTTCCTTCTTTTTTAGATTGTTGTTTTCTTGCCACCTGTTGTGCACAATCCAAAATTAGGTCTTCCTTTCCAAAAATAGGTATTTACCCAAAATAGATCTTTCTCCAAAAATATGCATGCACCCAAATTAGACTTACTTCTCAAAATAGTCCTGCACCCAACATCACCCAAAGAAAAAGATTAGTACATTCAATTTTTTAAATAATTTGAAAATGTCTTTGCATGGAGGTATGAATATATTAATATTTATAATCCTAACATTTCACAACATCAAATTCCCTTTAAGTAATAAATATGTCCTTCAGGTAGAAACAGAGACAACTCAAACCCATTCTACACCCTTTGGTATAAATATAATTGAAAAAAAATTGTGATGTCAAAATCATTATCCTGGTAAAATATTCAAAGTGGGTTTAAAACTTGGTTCTTTTCCAAAAAATAATTGTTATATAATACTATGTTTAGACTTAAATTTGAATAGAGTTTCCATGAAGGAAAACTACCGACTACCAAAGATATTTGGGGACTCTAATTTGATCATAGGCCAAGTATGAAATAGATGTCATGCTAAGCATCCCCCATGAATATAATTAGAGAGATTCTCGATTGGTTGTAAATTTCATACCACACGATCTAGATCACCTCTCTTATTCCATTCAAGTCCTGCATAGAGATTCCATCCCTAATAATATAAAACAATATATGGTTTTTGAATATGAAGAATAGATAAAAAGAATCATGAAATCTAATATATGAATATTCAAATTTGAATATAGATTCAGATTTAGATGAATATGGATAACACTAGAAACATATCATTCTATAGATCAATTGTGGCTTGAAATGTTTAGAGGAAATAAGGTTATACAACTCAAAATCACTTTCATTTATAGAGGGTTGGTTCCATTGGAGAGGATTCTCAAATCAAATGATGTACCTTAGAAAACCTCCATGAAACCAAAACCATTAGAAGTGGAGGACTGCAACCTAGGCATAGAAGTTGATCCAACATTTATCAAATTATCAAAGTTGATTTTTTCTCCCAAAGAAAAATATGAGTACATTCAATTGTTTAAGTAATTTGAAAATATATTTTCATATAGGTATGAAAATCTTAAGACTTATGATCCTAAAATTTCACAACATGAAATTCCTTTGCAGGAAAAAATATGTCCTTTCAGATAGAAAAAGACAACTCAAACTCAATATACACCCTTTGGTACAAACATAATTGAAAAACAATTGTGATGTCAAAATAATTATCCCTATTAGATATTCAAAGTGGGTTGAAAACTTGGTTCTTTTCCAAAACAAAATGGTTATATAAGACTATGTATAGAGTTAAAAATTTTGAACTGAGTTTCCTTGAAGGACAACTACCCCCTACGAAAGATGGATCACATGCTACAAAAACTAGTGGGGTCTAAAAAGATGTCCATGTTGGATGTTTTTTTGAGATATAATTAGGTTAGAATGGAACTATAAGATGTAATAAATACTATATTCTCCACTCTATGCGGAACATTTTCCTATGTAAGTATTCCTTTTGGGTTGGTAAACTATGGGTCTAAAGTTTAAGAGAGATATGGATTATGCATTTGTTGATATCACATGTGTTTATTGTGATATATATTGATAACTTAACTATTTTATCAACAAGAGGTTGGACAACTGAGAGGGGGGGGTGAATCAGTTGTCACTATGCTTAAACAATTATATCCATTTTAAAACTCATTACATAACTCTCAATGATGATCACAATAAATAAGCAGTAGAGTATTCAACATCAATCATACACATGTATAATACAGAGATAGATATTCCTGAGGAAACCCATAAAGTGTGAAAACCTCTTCTTCTTTATATGATAATTATTTTCTGTACATTATCATTCTTATGAGCACCAACTCATAATGAGGCTACCACCTCTATTTTGAAAGTTTCTACTTGCTGAGAGAACCAACTCTCTGGTTTCTCTAGAACCCACTAGAAGGAAGTATCAACTCCCTAAATGTTCTAACACCAACTTCCAATCATACAGGCACCAACCTGTATATCAGAGAACCAATGTTCTACCTTGCACCACCCTACCACCCTAGTTTCTTTGGCTGCAACTAGATGGAAGCTACAACTCCCTGCGTTCAAGCACCTACTTGAAATTATGAGGGCAAAAGTCCTCCCTAGAACCTCCCAACCACCCTGAAATATAAAAATTTTCTTTCTGTGAGTTTATTACAGTGATTCAATAGTTGTCAATGCCTTACCAGGATTATCATTGTTCTGTTATGCTGCTCTTCTCTGCCTGCATCAGTGTCTTCCTTCTTGCATCCTCTTCATATTTCTGATCTTCTCCTTTGTCTTAGCATGCACACCTCGTCTTTCTCTTCTTCTCACAAATATGTATCTCTTTTATTTTATTCTTCTGTGCTTCAGCTCCTGCATATCATGCTTCTACATGCATTCATCACTCACAACAACAGCTGCAATATCTCTTCTCTGTTCTGCATTTTTATAGTCCCTGTGCACCTTGTGCATGCTACATGCACTATCCCACTACATACACTTCATTGTGTTCATCATCACTGGCCCTTCTCCTGAGATCCTTTGGATTTGTTGACTGTAATAGTATTCAACCCACTTCCATCTGTCAGTTGACTCTATGATGATTCTACACTCCACTGGCAATTGCCTCGAGACTCTTCATCTTCTCTGTCGATCACCCTGAAGACTCTTCGAATTCTCTGGCAGATGAAATCACTTCCTTCTAGTAGTTACTGAGAGAATCTCTGTGCGTTCATGTGTTTCTCGCCTTCTATATTCCTGAGGATACATTTACAGTGGGTGTTTATCCTTTCTGGCTAATCCCTTTCCTTTCACATGTGGCCTTAGGCGATAACCAAATGCCTATTCATAAAGCATTTAATGATTTCACGATCCAGGATATACAACTGTGAGTTTCCTCACTCCACTTGTGAAAACTCTGAAATGGAGCCTAGCTTTGCTAGCTCCTTCCCCTCACTTCCACTGATAGGACTACTGGTTGTGACCACAACCCCATTCGAAAGTGCATTTCGTGATTTCTCACTTCGGGGATTCTCCCGTGAGTCCCTTGACTCCTCTAACTCCCGGTACCTGAAATGGAGCCTAGCTATGCTAGATCCTTCCACTCACGTGATCACTGGTGGTGACCATAGCCTAATTCAAAAATGCATTTCACAATTTCGTGTTTTGGGGATTCTCTCATGAGTCTCCTTGACTCCTTCCTCTAGAATTACTGATATCCGAAATGGAACCTAGAATCTTGCACGCTCCTACCTTCACGTGACCATCGGTGATTACCACAGCCTAATTCGAAAATGCAATTCACAATTTCGCGTTTCAGGGATTTTGTGATGAGTCGTCTCGACTATCCATGTTGCGAACTCCGAAACAGAGCTTGGATGCACTAGCTCTGCTCTCCAACTCTCGATGATGTGACCACGAGACATGACCACTCACTAATCATTTGAGCACTTCTCTCTCCGGATCAAGGATCCACGATTCGTGGTGATCGGACAACTAACCTTCGCCCTAGAACTTCAACTTTCAAGACTTTGGGGGAGTGTTGATGCTAAAACTCCCAAAACTAAACTCTTGGATCGATGTCACTCTTGCGTCACTCGATGACGTGTCATGATCCAAGTGGCTTCCATGTGTCACTTCTTGGATCGACGGTCTAGATTTTTCCTCGATCCAACAGTTGAGATTATATCATCATTTCACATTTTGCGAGTTTGAGAGGTTACGACACCTCCTTCCTTTGACCTTTCAGTTAGCGAAATGTTGATCTTTATCCATGTGTCCTTCTTGTATCAACGGTCCATATTTTTCCTCGATCCAATGACTGATATTATATCGTCATTTTGCGTTCCGCGAGTTGGAAGGATAGCCCACCTCGTGCCTTTAACCTTTCAGTCAGCGAAATGCCAATCGCTCTCCATGTGGCCTCTGGCTTCAATGACCAGGATAATTTCACGATATCGCATATCTCAAGTTCAAGGGGTTAGAGAACCTCCTTCCTTTGACTTTCTAGTCAGCAAAAAGCTGATCTATGACCACGTGTCCTGCCCGAAGATGAACGGTCCTCCTTCTTTCATGATTTTGTAATCCGGCTTCTCCTTTCACTTTAAAGAACATGCAGGTTCTCTTGGATCCAACGACGCTCAGACCCTGCGCTCAGATATAACGCCCAATATATGTCCTCCATCTATGTGCTCCTCTTGTATGGACTTACGATGTCTTCCGAGCCTGTTTTCCATCACTATTATTTCCATTGTTGTTCTTTCCATCAATGACAAGGTCACTCCCAACTGTAAACCTGCCAACAATCTCCCCCTTTGGCATTGATGGAAACCCCGAATGGCTATGTTAATCTGTTTCGACCTCCAGCTATAGCATCCGGTATGGACCACTCCACTCATTTTCTCCCCCTTTGACATCAATGTCAAAGAAAACATGCTCCCCCTGAGCTATTGCATTACCTCGTCGGAGGTATCATATATGCAACCAACACATACTCCCCCTAACAGGATGGCCTCTCTTAGGTGTAAGACGGGATGATACCCATCTTCTGACGAAGATATTCAAATGGTGTCTTGGCTAGGGGTTTAGTAAACATGTCTGTAATTTGTTCTATGGTTGGAATGTAATGAACCTAAACAATCTGATTGGTGACCTGCTCTCTCAAAAAATGGTATTTTATGGGAATATTCTTGGTCTTGGATTGGAATACAGGATTCTTTGACACACTTATGGCACTAGTGTTATCACAATGAATTGGGATCGATGCAGTATATTTTACCTCCAAGTTTGCAAGTGTCTGAATCATCCATAATACCTGAGTGCAACAAGTAGCAACAACAATGTACTCTTCCTCTGTAGTTGATAAAGAAATGGAACCTTGCTTTTTACTCAACCATGATACTAGAGAATCTCCTAAGAAGAATGCACCTCCACTCATTCTTTTCCTTTCATCCATGCAGTTAGCCCAATTAGCATCTGAGTAGACTAATAATTGAAAATTCTGATTCTTAGGATACCATAGGCCACAGTTCATTGTTTCTTTCAAATATTTGAATATTCTTTTGATAGCTAGTAAATGACTCTGTTTGGGTGTTGCCTGATACCTTTCTACTATTCCAACAACATGCATTATGTATGGACAGGATGTTGTGATATACAATAGGATTCCTATCATTGACCTATATGAACTTTTATCAACATCAGGTGAGACATCATCCTTGCTTAATTTGCATCCATTAACCATAGGTGTGCCCAGAGGTTTAGAATATTCCATTTGAAACCTTTTCAACATTTCTCTTAGATATTTTTCTTGAGAAAGAAACATTCCTTTAGACTTCTGAGTAATTTGCAGACCAAGAAAAAATGACAGTTCCCCTATCATAGAAATTTCAAACTTAGACTCCATGGTAGAAGCAAACCATTTTACCAATGAATCATTATTATATCCGAAGATGATGTCATATACATAGACCAACACGATAAGCAAGTCATTACCCTCTGTTTTGATATATATAGTGTTGTCAATTGTTCCTCTCTTGAACCCTTTGACTTGGAGATACTTATCCAATCTGTAATACTAGGCACGAGGAGCTTGTTTTAACCCATATAAGGCTTTCTTCATCTTGCATACTAAGTCAGGATTATCTGTCAGTTAGAAACCCTCTAGTTGTTCCATATAAACTTCTTCTTTTAAATATCCATCTAGAAATGTTGACTTGACATTCATTTGATAGACTTTAAACCTGTTATGACAAGCATAGGCAAGAAATATTTTGATCACTTCTAGTCTTGCTACTGGTGCAAATGTTTCATCAAAATCCAGTCCTTCTATTTGAGCATAGACCTTATAGACCAATCTTTCTTTGTTCCTGACAACTTGTCCCTTCTCATTCATTTTTTTCTTAAAGATCCATTTGGAACCAATGATATTTTTACCTTCAGGTCTAGGAACCATCTCCCATGTATTGTTTTTCTCAATATGATCAAGTTCACCATTCATGGCTTTAACACAATGGTCATCTTTGCTAGCTTCATTGAAATTCTTGGGTTCCATCATGGATATGAAGGCTATATTTGATTGTTCGGTGTTTTTGATTATCTTTCTCCTGGTTTGTATAACTGTCCTTTTCACCAATTATCTGACTTGTAGGATTACCCTTTTGAGTGATTCTGGAGGAGGAATTTGATGTTGTATGATGATTTGAGTCTATCTAAATATTTTCATATTCAGAGTCTTCTTGTTCTGATTCTTGGACCTATTTATCTTCAACTTCATCTATATCCTTTGTTGTTGATTCAGTATTGTTCACCTCTCTTACTGGGATTCTTTCATCAACTTTTATGTCAATATAATCAACCAATCTATGAAGCCTCTTATTATAGCATCTGTATCCTTTATTGTTTGTATCATACCCTAAGAAGATGCCTTCATCAGGCCTGTCATCATACTTGCCAAGGTTATCATCATTATTCTTTATGTAACACTTACTCCCAAAGACTGTGAAGTGTTTGATTGAAGCAAGTCTCCCATACCAGAGTTCATAAGGTGTCTTGTCAGTGTGTGGTCTGAGGTGGGATTTGTTAAGAACATGGAATGTTGTGTGTATTTCTACTACCCAGTAGGTTTGACCAATGTTCTTCTCATTCATCATTGACCTAACCATTTGTTGTATTGTTCTATTTTGCCTCTCGACTACTCCATTTTGTTGTGGAGTTCTTGGGATTGTGTATTCTCTCTTGATCCCATGTTTATCACACAATTCCTTGAACCCACTTTACATAAATTCACCTCCTCTGTCTAATCTTACTGCCTTTAACCTCTTGCCTGTTTGATTCTTAGTTAAAGCCTTAAATATTTTAAATTTCTCAAATGCTTTAGCTTTTTCCTTGAGAAAGGAAAGCCAAGTAAGTCTGGAGTAATCATCAATGATCAGCATGAAGTAGTTTTCTTTCCCTATGCCTTCCTGTCATGATGGTCCACATAAATCCATATGAACTAGTTGGATTGGTTTCTTTGTTAAGTAGAGATCTTGGATTTAAAATGTGTCCTGGTTAGCTTTCCTACTTGGCAGGGTTTACACATAGAATCTTGTGGCTTTAATATTCTCGGAAGATCTTTTACTACCTTAATATTTTTGAGTTTGATTCAGTGGTCAAAGTTTAGATGTCCAAGTCTCCTATGCCATAACCAGATCTCATCATGTTTGCTTAGATGACACTCTTCTCTATATTATTTCAACACATATACAGTATTTTATGTCCTTATGCCTTTAGCCACCACTTGTCCTGACTTTACAGAATTTATCTTGCAGTCCTTGGAAGTGAACACCACTTCACATCCTCTATCACACATTTGACTTACACTAGAAGATTATGTTTCAGCCCATCTACAAGAAGAATATTCTGGGCTTTTCCTTTGCCATTACTTAGAATCACCATCCTTTTACCCTTGATTTTACCTGGAGCATCATTTCCAAAGGTTACATTTCCTAATTTGCTTTCACTTAGAGATAGAAGCTTACCTTTGTCTCTCGTCATATGTTTGGAGAAACCACTGTAAATATACCAGGGGTTTTGTTGTCTTTGGGCTGATAGCACTAGTCCACACTTGTCATTTTGTTTCATCTTCCAAACCTTGACATTTTCAGCAGAGGGGTTCAAATATTGGTCGTAGTTCCTTAAGAAACAATTTGCAGCTTTATGTCCAAAATTATGGCAGGTGTAACATTTTGGTTCATTGAATAAAGTATCATAATGATTGTTATGCTTAACCTGTGTCCTTTTTCCATCCATCACATTATTTGCAGTCTATGATTGTTTGTTACTTGGCTATCTCATTCTTTATTGTGGAAGATATCTATTCCTTGAATATTTTGATTGCTCATATTTAAATCTTAAAGAACAGTTTACAGCTTTGTGACCAAAGTTAGAACAGAAATAACAATATCCATAGAAAAATCCTTTGTACCTGGAAAATGGTTGTCTTCTTTGAGAAGGTCGATTTCTTCCATGCTGATGATTTATTTGAACAGAGAGTACATTATTTCTTTTATATAGTTTCAGTTCTGTTACCTCTTTCATTACTCCTCCTGGGCAACTGATTATATTCTTTTGTTTTTGTAGGTTTTTTGTTGTCACTAGTGGTAGATTTGAAAAACTTGATGGTTTTTTGTTGCTTGGCTAATCACTACTTGATCTCTCTTGATAACCTAGACCTGTTTTCAGCTTTGGGTTTCTTTGTTGATTCATAATGGTGGCCAATTCTTCTGAGGCTTCGATACTTGACATATTCTGATGATACAAGGCTTGAAACTTCTCCAACTCTTTCCTAGTTTTCACTACTTCCTTTTCCAGAGCTTCAAATCTTGCCTTATTTTCTGATAACTGTTGTTTCAAAATGTCTTTGATTTTCTTTGCCTCTTATAATTCCATTTTTAGTAGGACAAATTCTTCATTAGGTTCTGTATTTCCTTTCTTGAACTATATCAACAATCGTTTTTGTTTTCTCTTCTTAATTCTGAGTCTTTCAATCTCTTCCAGTGCACTGATCAGTTCTCCTTCCATATCAACCACAACTTCTTCTTCATTAGAATCACTTCCTGTGATTTTATTATCATAATCCTATTTGTCCATAAGCATGAATTCATTTAGTTTATCTTCAATAGAGGAGTCATTGTCTTCATCATCTGAAGGATCATCATCATTGTTTACACAAACACTTTTCTTCTTAAAATTATTCTCTTTAAAGAATTTTTTGTGTTTGTTCTTCTCC